>CM035406.1:242826237-242911237 GCA_020310875.1 Ceratopteris richardii
GATTCTTAGTAGACTCCTTTGGCTTCAGAACAGTGCATTTACAACCACTAGGTACTTTGGAACATCATTCCCAAAAGTTTGCACCGAAATAGATAACTTTCATATGCAAGGAATAAGAGAAAGCCTTCTATTTTGGGAATGCAAGTACTCAATATTTTGCTCAGAGTTCACAACTTGGTATGAATTGACCAGAGAGCTTTTTCACACATCTAATTCAAGTGTATAGATGACTAAATCAAGTTATTTCATGAATTTAAAGGCACTATACAATGAGAAATGAGTTTAGCAACTCCTTACTCATGATCTTTTCTCTAACATAATGGTAGTGAACTTCAATGTGTTTGGTCATGGCATGATACATAGGGCCAACAACAAGATGCAATGAACTAATGTTGTCTCCAAATATGTTTGAAGTAGAAGTATTCAACCCTAAATCTGAATATAGGGCCTTTATCACATGGCTTCTTGAGTAGCATTTGCTACTCCTCTATATTCAGCTTGAGTTGATGAGAGAGCAACTGCAGGTTGCTTCTTTGAAGACCATGAGATCAATTTTGTACCTCCAAATGTGAGATAACCCGATGTGTTTCTCCTATTATCTTTGGAACTTGCCCAATCTGCATCAGAAGTTAATTTGACATCTATATCAGATATGTAAGGGTAATATAGCCCTTCATTAGTTGTCCCCTTCAAATACTTTATGATTCTTTTAGCTGCTTCCATGTGAGGCTTCCTTGGTTTGTGCATAAATTGACTTAGCACACTAACTCCATAGCGTATATCTACTCTAATTATAGTAGCATAGTTCAATCTTCCAACTAGGCTCGGGGAACTAGTCACATCCTCAATTAACTAACCTTCATGACCACTTAGCTTTTGATTTACCTCCATGGGTGTACCTACAACCTTTGTATTTTCCATCTTGAATTTGGAGAGCATATCTCCAATGTACTTTCTTTGAGTTAGGAACATACCTCTTTTTGTATGTACCACTTCCAAAACAAGGAAGTAAGCTGAGACAATATCACTAATCTTGAATTCTTCTTTCATATGAGCTTTGATCTTCTTTATTACATCTGCATCATTACTTGTAATGACTACATATGTATGGACTAGCTCCAATTATAGGTCTCCATGAATATATCCCTTCTTTATGAATGGTTATCTGTGAGACTTGCCAAATTGACAAGCACTACATTTGTAAATCATGTGTTGCTTGGAGATATTTGGTAATCCAAGCACACTCTAATCTCTACTAGTTTGCTTCAAAGCCCTTTCACCTATATGAGCTAACCTTTTGTGCCGAATTTCCAATTTCGATAATGTTTGACTACCATAATTGAAGAATGCGATGTTCCTAGTATCTTGGAGCTCAAATGTGAATAGTCTACTTGTCTTTTCTCCTTTTTCTATCCCCTTGAATCCTTGATGTGGATCCACAACAAATGCTCCATTCTTTGTGAATTTGACGTGCAATCCTTTTTCAACAATCTGACCTACACTTATGAGGTTTTTTGTAATGGTTGGCACATACAATACCTTGCTTAGTACATTCAGATTACCATATGAAGTCTTCATATTGCCTATCTTCTCCATTGGATGCCTTGTGTCATCTCTTGTTTGGACTTCATGTTTATTCCTTGGATTCTCCAAGTCTAAGAGTATAGCCACATTCCTTGTTACATGATTTGAACATCCTGAGTCTATATAGAGCACATGTTCATTTGCTTTACCTTGCTTCATAGTCATATTCATAAGAAGTAATGAGTCCTCTTGAGTTTGGTCATCTGCATAGTTGTTGTAGTCTCTCGTTCCTTTGTATCCTCCTTGGTAATTATTTTTGTTGTATGAGTTATTGTTATTGTTATTGTTGAATCTACCTCTTGAGCTTCCATAGCCGCCTCTATTGTAACCTCTTCCTCTTTGGTTTTTAGGATTCCTAAAACAATTCTTAGTAACGTGATTAGTTAAGCCACAAATGGCACATGGAGAGGAGCTTTGAGATCTCCATCTACCTTTTCTTCCTCCTTTGACTCTTCCTCTTGAGCCTCTACCTCTACCTGCAAAGTTTGCTTGAGAGGTACTACCTTCATCATGGGACTTCTTACCTTCACCTTTACCATCTTTGTTCTTATTCTTATCTATATACAGTGTAGAGGATTGATCACCTTTTGATTTATCTCCATTCTTCATAAGCTTTGCCTCAATGTGAACAATTGTCCCATGAGGGTGTTGAAATGAGGAACCTTCATGTCTATGTAGAGGTCCATGGCTGTGGTGAAAGCTTCCCATTTGTCATCTGCCTTTATTCCATTGATCAGTTGCCTCACTATCTTCAATTCATCAATGAATTCTCCGATGCTCCCAAGTTGATCTACTAGGTCCTTCATCTTGGTGACAAAATCAGTCACACTTTGCTTAGGCATCTTCTTGAGTGTGATGGACTCCATCCATAGTTGAGTTTTTGTTGCCTTGGTACTTGATGAGAAGAATGCTTCAAGAGCATTCTAAGTCTCTTCTTAATTCTTGCAACTCTTGATGTGTGGAAGTAAAAAATCAGAGATTGAGTTTAGAATGTATGACCTAGCTATAGCATCCGTTGAGCAACATGTGGCTAACCTCTCTTGTTCTTCTTGAGTTGGTTTCCCTTTGCTTCTAAGGATTTGCATCATCTCATCTCCACATATGTAACCATAAAGGTTTATCCCTTGAAGGTAGGCTTCCATTCTAAGTGACCAAGCTGAGTAATTACCTCGATCCATTTTGTCTATGGATGAAGGAAATCCATCTCCCATGTTGATTTGTTGTTGCTTTGATACCACTGTGAGGAGATGTTTGGGTGTCCTCTAGAGATGAGCTAATGCTGCACAAAACTTGCTCTACACCTGCCAAGTTGACCCCAAGTATGCTTAATAGAATTCCTTGGCTTCACAACAATACATTTACAACCACTAAGTATTTTGGAACATCATTCTTAAAAGTTTGCACCAAAATAGATAACTTGCATATGCAAGGAATGAGAGAAAACCTTCTATTTTGGGAATGCAAGTACTCAATATTTTGCTCAGAGCTCACAACCTGGTATGAATTGACCAGAGATCCTCTGCACACATCTAAATCAAGTGTATATCTAACTAAATCAATTCATTTCATGAATTAAGAGGCACTATACACCGAGAAATGAGTTTAGCAACTCAAGGGGGGGTCATCCCGACATTTTAGGAGCAAGATGATGTGAAGGCATAGTTAACTTCATCAGTTTAGATCTCGAGATTGGCTGAACCCAAAATCATGAAACTTGATATGTGAATATTAGATGTTCAGTCTAACTATAACAAGTCAAAGTGCATCAAATGGTTGAGTACACACAGAGAAATCACTTCTGCAAAATCACTAAAATGATGAAGATGCAACAAAGAACAGTAGACAAAAATGAACTTGAAGAAATGTATCAAACTATGTATGCTAATGAACATATGATACAAGGGAAGTGTAGTGGACTACTCATACATATGTTGACCTCAAGTTATGGTCAATGGTGAAGCTCGAAGTCTCTCAAAAAATGGCACACTTGCCCCGTGTTTCAAGGGTTTTAGAGGCTTCAAGGAGTGTGTAGGAAGCCTTCCTTGCAACAATTTATGTGTGTTTTAGAGAAGGCTCATGGTGCAATGTTGGATACATTAGATTGGTAAAAGGTCAATGTAAAGGATCCCCATTAATTTTTTGTCTTTGAGCACATGTCCTTAGGCCACTACATGACAAAAAAAGATCATGTGGACAAATGATTGTACGTAAAAGGAAAAGCCTTTGGAGCATCAAGAAGTATACAAAGGATTGGGAAATTTGTGTGGTCAGTATGGGGTAGAGTGCCAAGAAATGGGTTTCATGTCCAAGGTGGAAGATCTTGAAAGGGACACTTGGACTAAGAGGGAAAGTGTGTGTACACGAGAGACAAGAAGAAAATTAGTAAGTTAGTGAGCATATGGAAAGAATAGAGTAAGGAGCAAGATAGATTGGTTTGTATTGTGTGGTGTGTAGTTGGGTAACTTTGCAACAAAGTTTTTGGAGGGCTAGAGGAGCAAGGAGCCAGAGTAACCATGTTGGCATACAAGTCAGATGAAGAGCATACTAGCACAATGGAGCAGTCATGCACAATACGGCAAGAAGGCCCAATCATTTTTTCCATGGACCATTTACAACTCAAGTGATTTTAATCACTACACAAACATTGTAAATTCCGTTTTTGGTAGAATAGACTCCATTTTGTGCAAGCCGAGGAGTCCTCGAGCTTGAGGAGCATTAGAACTAGCTACATATCAATTTTCATAATTTTTAGACTCCGTTTGAGCCCTCAAATAGGCTCTAGAACCTAATTTTTAACTAGGCCGGACACTAGATCTGGACAAGACCAAAGCTAGTTAGAAAACTATAAAAAGAGCTAGAGAGCTCATTTTTGGGGTTAGATTGTTTGTGAGTTGAGCTTATGTAAGAGACTTTTTGACTAATGCACAGGACTCCATTGTTCCTCTCCTTGTTCTTGCCTTGTGTGCGCGTGTGTGTGTATGTGTGTGCATGCTTGTGTGCTTCTCACTCACACACTTGTGCCTTCACTTGCTCATAGTCTTCATACTAGTCCTCACGTCTCCACGGATTGACAATTATGAGGTGAATCTTCTCACGTTGGTACTCACCATTGTGCTAGAGTGACACCAAATTTGGCGCCGTTGCCGGGGAGAGAGCTTCGAGGACGAGCGTGTGATGGTAAGACGTCGAGTTGAGACATTGGAGTTATAGGTAATATCCTTCCTTTTCTTTATTTTTCTTCATTTTTTCCTTACTTTCGCATCACCATCATCATCCCCACCATCTCCCACCTCCATCTCCATCTCCACAAAAAAAATTTCAGTTTTTTGGTCATATTACACTCCCCACCTCATTTCCCTCATTTCATTGTGAGAGAGAGCGAGAGAGAGAGCTTGCATGCTATCTGTTTTTGGTGTGTTTTTGAGCTTTTGTTGCAGGAACTAGCTGTACCACCTTCTCCAGCAGTGTGCGCAGGTACGACAGACTCTGCACAGGTCCCGGGACGACGACCTTTGTCTGTCGCGACAGACAGAAAAACTTAATATTTTGTGAATGCGTATTTGGCACGGTAACCTACACCATTAGAGCACTCCAAATCACTAGAAGTTTTTCAAAAATTTGCGTTTTTTCTGTCTATCGCGACAGACACCATCTATCGCGACAGACACCGTCTATCGCGACATACAGAGACCCACGATAGACCCCGTCTATCGCGACAGACAGAGACCCACGATAGACCCCGTCTATCGCGACAGACACCATCTATCGCGACAGACCACTCTATCGCGACAGACACCGTCTATCGCGACAGACCACTCTATCGCAACAGACACCGTCTATCGCGACAGACACCGTCTATCGCGACAGACACCGTCTATCGCGACAGACACCGTCTATCGCGACAGACCACTCTATCGCGACAGACACCGTCTATCGCGACAGACCACTCTATCGCGACAGACACCGTCTATCGCAACAGACCACTCTATCGCGACAGACACCGTCTATCGCGACAGACCACTCTATTGCGACAGACACCGTCTATCGCGACAGACCACTCTATCGCAACAGACACCGTCTATCGCGACAGACCAAATTCCACGACAGATCCAGTCTATCGTGACAGACACCGTCTATCGCGACAGACCAGTCTATCGCGACAGACCACTCTATCGCGACAGACACCGTCTATCACGACAGACCACTCTATCGCGACAGACACCGTCTATCGCGACAGACAGCCCCCCACGACAGTTTGTGTCTATCGCGATAGACACCGTCTATCGCGATAGACAGACATTTTCGGCAAAAATTAAGGGGTAAATTTTTTGGAAATTTAGGCTAAATTTTGGGCATATTTGCACTCTCAAATACTCACACACTTGCAAAGGCCTTAGAAAAATGCATTAAAACTCCTGAAAGGTTCTGTTTGTCTATTGAACCCCCTAAACCCTGAACGGTCATAACTTTTTCATACGAAATCCATTTTTTGAGCTCTAGGGCTTGTCGGAAAGCTCGTGGCATATACTACACGCCCTCAAGTGTTTTTTATAAGAATAATGCGTTGATTTTCAGATAGGATATTTGGAAGTTGACACACTGAGGGGTAGGAACACCAAGGGAGCTCTAGAGGAAATTCTTAGCAATACAAAAGGGGGAACAAGGGTCATTAAAAAAGTGTCTGAAATAAATTGTCTGTCAATTGAAGGATCAAATTGAAGCTAAACTTGGGATTCTTACAAGATCATCGAGAGCTCTTGGAGAAAGCAAAGTAAGTGCCAGGGCGAACAAGCTTGGGAACGTGCTTCCTGGGTAGACCAGCATCGCCAGGAGGAGCGACTTGAGGTTGGAACATCACTTAACCCCCTCAGTCTATTCTTAGCATAGGCTAAGTACGAGTAGTTGTTCTGACTAGGGGTACGATAGGAACACTCAAGTTTGAAGAGCCCTTAATTTCTCAAGTGCAAGGGTAGGCTAAATTGTAGTCAAGGGATAACTTAAAGGAAAAGAACTTAAACTAAGCGGATGCAGAACATCAAGTACGACCCACGAAAGTGCTCCTGATGACGCTTAATTAAAAACAAGAAAACACATCCAAAGGAACTTAAAAGGAACAAGTGACTGGTACCAAAGAATCAGCAATGTACAAAGGGCATATGAACCTTAGGTCAGGTAGACACCTAGGGAGAGACAGACAAAGTCTTAGATCTTCAGAGGCTAGTGTCAATCATACTGCGAGGTCTTGGGCCCAGCAGTTGAGCCATCATTCGTATTACCCTAGTTCTGAGACTAGCGAGTCTGAGATGTCCCACGGTATGGAGAGACCTACAGGAAGTTCTGGGGTGCCATATTTACATAGGGTGGAAGGCCCTTACAAGATGCAACTCGAGTACCTTAGGACCAACCGATTAGGTGCTAGCATCTATGAGGACGGCCTAGGAAGAGCGGTGGTCCAGATTAAAAACCCTGACCAATCCATTGGACTAGAGCGCCCAGCTGTCAAGTTTGAAAATGGAGCATACTTGGACAAGGAAGGGACAATATATGTAGTCACCAGTCATCCCGATAGGACAGATGAATTTGGGAATGTGGTCCCGGAAACGGACTTAGGTGACCTAGAGCAAGGAAACATGGGCAAAGAACCTAGAACCCCCCGAGGCAAATCTGTTCTCACGAGGATTATCACACCAGAGTGGATTCCCCAAGATAATAAGAGCATAGATCTCCTCTTGAACCGAGAGACGGATGAAGCCTTTTGGAGATATAGACCTAGTCAGCCGAGTGAGGTAGGAACAATCATGATATATGAGTTCAAAGATCCTGATATTCCAGGAAGAGTGACCTACTTAGATCACTCTTCAGAGAGGATCTTTGGGGTTACAGAAAATGATAGGCATGCTTACACTTGGAAAGGAGAATTTATTTTCCCCCAACCAAGATCGAATGTGTCCTTTGGTCGCCAAGGAGCTGGAACATCTCAAGCTCAGGGGACTCAAAGAGAAAGGAGTCGAGAGAGACCTGAGGTAAGCTTTGCCAACTCTTGGGGAAGAGAAAGAACGAGAATGGAAACGAATAGAGGGGAACCTGAGGGACATAGAGCCCCAGGGAACCGAAGAAATGCCGATGATTTCCCTTTCCCAAGACCGAGAGAGCACACGAGGACCTTGAGACCGACCCAGCTAGTTAAGTCCATGAAAAACTACTTCGATGGCACTGGAGACCCCTACGATCATGTAGCTGAGTTTAAGCAAGTCTTGAGAGCTGAACAAGTTGAAGACTTGTTCACGCAGTACAATACCTTTGGTTTAACCCTTAGGAACACCGCCCTGACATGGTTTCAACCACTAAACGAAAGGCAGTTTAGAAGCATAGATCAACTTTTAGAGGCATTCATTATCGAATTCTCTAAAAGTGGCATAAGGCATAATACTTCCTCATTGATATACAGCTTCAAGCAGACCCCGCAAGAGACTGTGAACTTGCAGGAAGAAGATTTAGGCAATATCTTGAGCGATGTCCTGGTCTTGAGTTACCCACAGCCGCTAAGCAAGTGGCTTTATTCTTGGATGGATTGCTAAGTACCAAATTGAGATCATATGTGTACTTGAAGGACCCCCGGACTATAGAAGAATGTGTACGCATGTGTTGCTCTAGCACAATGGTGAGAACCACGTTAAGAAGCTCCACCTCCTTAATGTCAATCCGCGGAAGAGATAGGAGTGATATGAAGATCGTGAATGTGAGATGAAGTGAGAGTGAAGGTGAGAAGCATAGAAATGCACACACACATACACACACACTACGAAGAGACAAGCAAGGCACAATGGAAGGTGAGAAATCAACTCTATTACTCAAGAACACTATTACAAGCTCAAAAGAACTCTAACCTCAAACAAGCTAACCCCAAAAATGAGCTCTCTAGCTCTTTTTATAGTTTCTAGACTAGTTTTGACCGGTTTCACATCTAGTGACCGGCATAGTTAAAAATTAGGTCCTAGATGCTATTTGGAAGGGTAGACGATGTCTAAAAATAACGAAAATTGATACGCTTGTTCTACCTAAGCTCCTCAAGCTCGAGGACTCCTCGGCTTGCACAAAATGGAGCTATGGATTACAAAATGGGGTTTTCTATATTACATATGTTACAATAGTGATAAAAATCACTGTTGGAGGTTTTTGGAAAGTATTTGAAAACATAATTCTTTGAAAAACGATTCGACTGGCTCCCTGCTCTGTCGTTACATGCTTCCGTGTCGTCTGTGCCTCTAGCTGCTTCCAACACCCCCCTCCCTCTCGCTTCTGTCGTCCCTGACAGAACCTTGTTGTGAGGTCTGCCGGATGTAGTTTTGTAGGAGGTCTTGAGCGAGGGTGTGCTCGGAGATACGAATGCCTCGGGCCAGATTTGCCTCGAGTTTCTCCCAGTCGATTGGTTGCGGTTCTTCTGGTGGCGGGAGCTGATAGTGTGTGGAATAGACCATTCGTTCACAAGCAAATAAGTGTAATAAATGTGTAGGCCTGCTTATGAATACCTCTGAATGGTATTCCCAGAAGCCGGTTGTGAACATCTCTTCGAACGTCTGCTTGTAGCACGCCGGTAGGTACTTTATTCTGCAATGCCAGGCATAACACACCCGTAGCGATGGCGTTGTACTCATATCATATACCAGATCGAAATTGCCATGCTCAAAGCCCGGGGTGTTGACATGTGGTGCCTTGACGCGTCGGAAGACTTTAAAAATCATTTGCATCATGTCAAAGATTTTGACAGTCATATGCGCCGCTATATCATCCATATGCTTTAATCTAGGGAGCCAGTGGCGAATTGTAGCCATCATGTAGCCAACAGTTGGTAACTCAATGGGTGGCTTAAAATAGGGGTAATTCAACCAGTCTTGGCACTGCTTATTGTTTTGTACCTTAATAGCAAAGGCAGTCCAGGAGCGGCGTCGTGGCACTGGTCCCCAACACGGATTGTACTTCAAATGCAAAGGTGCCTTTACCCATGTACTCATCATCTCTGGATACTGCTGTAGTAAATCTTTTCGCCACTCTGGTTGATAGATCCTTCCTTTCTGTGCATCTAGTGGCAAATCAGCCGCCTCGAATTGAGTTGCATGCGATGGTTTCTTACCTGTCTCTTTCTCAATGGCTAACTGGTATTCGGCCATTAACATGAAATACGGTTTATACTGTAGCTCATGCCCAGATATGTATCGTCGCGGGGCCAAATGAGCAAAGAATGGAGACTGTAATATTCGTTCTTCTATCATCGCCATGGCATGTAATTGTGCCTCTACTCTCGCTGAGTGCGTTGTTCCAAGTTCCTCAATAGTCTTCATCCACGCGGGGGTCGGAAGTTCGTACGTCATCTGGCCTTCAGCCGTGACACGTCCGCCTGGGATGGGTTGTGGCTCGTATGCCTCTTCAAACGTTTCCTCCACCGGAATGGTGACCGTTTCTTCCTCAGCTGGAAGCTCAGGTGGGGAATCTAGCCTTGGTGGTGCTTCATATACTGCAATCCTTGATTCAAGGTTCGATACCTGGACCCGTAATGCGTTGAGTTCCTCTAAGATGTCAGGAGAGGGGTCCACAGGTGCTGGTATGTCTTGGTGTGCCGGTTCTCGTAACTGAAGTAATTTGTGATCTTCTTTGAGTTTCTGTAACTCCTCGTTCATGCGGTCATATTCATCTAGCAATCTTACATGATCTTCTAGCAGCATCCTCATCGAGTCTGAAGGAATGGCTTTGAACCTGCTAGGACTGGGTGGTTGGTCTAGGTGGTCGAGCGCTGCTTCTAAGTTTTCTCGGTTCTGATCCTGTAAGTGCTGGTTTTCTTCCTTGGCGGCTGCTAGGTGTCTTCGTAGTAAGCCCATGTTTCGTGTTAGCATTGCATTGCAGACTGTCTGGGCTCTTAATAAGTTATCCAGGTCAGCAGTTGCTTCCTTGGTCTTTTCTTCGCTTTCTAGTTCCAATTTGTGATAAGCCTCGCGTAATTCCTGGTATCGGGTGTTCAGAGAGGCATTCTCAATAGACAATAAATTAAGCTGCGACTGTAAGTCATTGGTTGTCCTCTGCAGCTGTTGATAATTATCACCAAGAGATGTGAACTCATCTCTTACTTGCGTCATACACATGAACATCTGTCGGAATGCATTATCTACAGTGGGTGATAGTATTAATGGGGTGCTAAATGAAGATGCAGTTGGTGTAGATGCAACGGGAATGGGGAATGGGGATGGGAAGGTGGATGATGTAGTGATGGTTGAAAATTGTGATGTGCTTAAAAATGTTTGTGCCGTGAGTGAAGTGAGTGATGGTGCTGTGGGTGGTGAGATGTCCATGTCAGTGGACGTATCTAGTGCGGTGACCGTGAATATGGGTGTGATCGTGGGTACTCGTGCTGGTGTAAATACGGGATTTACAAAGGTTGAGGGGTAATTTACAGGGGGGCTGGCTGGAGCAGCTTGGTGGAAAGGGGAAAGAGGGGTTACAGTGGGTCGGGGAGGTGAGACGGGGGAGAAGGTTAATGGCGGTGGGAATGGGAAAAGGGGTCTTGGAGTTGTGGGGAAAGATGGAAAAGATTGATGAAGGAATGGGTTGGATAGAAAGGTGGGTGTGGGAGGGGGTAGACTAGGGCTAATGGGTGCAGGAATTGTGGGGTGCGTGGTCATAAAGACGATTTCTGCAACGCCACCGGCGAATGAAGATGTTGGTCTGGGGGAAGGAGGGTGAAGAGGGGAGGCTGGAGGGACGGGCAGTGAGAGAGGAGCGGTTGGGGTGGTCGGTACTTCAGTGACTACTGAGGTTTGTACAGCTGTAGCGCGGGGTGGGGAATCTACAAAGATGGTTTCTACAGCCAACGAACTTTCGGGGACGAGGCGTGCCTCCCTGGCTTGTTCTGAAGATTGTGCTCCGGTTGGTACACGAATGTATTCGCCGGGCTTTGAAAGTAGTCGTACTCTACGGGGGTCAAACTGTGGTAGTGGCTTTCGTTGCAAGTACCTGAGTGCTTCGTTGGAGCCTACTGATTTGACTAACTCTCTGAATCCTTTGATGTATGCGTCTTCGAATCCGCCTGTGACAAGTTCTTGTTCTATTATTGTTTGACTCTCTTCCTCTGTCAGCTTTTTGCGTGCCTAAACTTTTTCCATAGTTCTATACAGCTTCTTAATAGCCAGTGTGTAAGCGGTTGCTTCATAAGTTTCATCTTCATGGGTACTTGTATCACCATGTGTGTCTGTTTGTTGGCCTTGGCCATCTGTCTGTTCATACTCTTGGGATTCCTGTGTTCCCTGGCTAGCTTCGTCGTCATCGGTTGCTGTTCTTTCGTCATCAGAGCTGGACACGATCTGTCCTTGTGGCTGATCCCTGGGTGTGGTGGGGTAGCTAGGCCTTTCAAATTCTTGAGAAAACAATTGTCCTTCTGAAAACTGGAACTCATTGGAGAATGCATCGGGCATCTCAAAATCAAAAGTTTGGTCCAGTGGCTCTGCTTGTCCTAGTTCTAAATGCGGTATAGGAAAAGAGAAAGCTTCCGCACCAATAGTGGTGGGAAGTTCAGCTGCTGTGGTGATAGGTTCTGTGGTGGTGGCTGCTTGGGGTGCAACAGTACTGGTGGTGCCCTCCGGCGTAACTGGTCTTGATAACCGTATACGAATTGGTGGTACCGTGGGAGTGGCTGCTGTTGGTGACTGCTCTGGAGATGGTTGTGGCGAGGGTGATTCTGGGACTTGTAGGCACGGGATAGTACCTCTCATGCATTTTCCGGCTCTGCCTTTGCTAGACTTTCTAGCCTTCCTAGTGGTGCCTTTGAATGCTTTCAGTTCCTCACTGGTCATGGCACGCTCAATTGGTAAGTCATGCGCCAAGCACATATATATGATCCTGGTGAGGGCGCAGCACCCATTGATTACCTTCTTTCGCTCCCACCTATGTTGTGCCAAATAGAGCTGATCAATTATCCAGCTGGCTAGATCAACCGTTTGAGGGCCAGTACATGCTAAGTATAAACCAAACCAGATTCTCTTGTGGGGCATGGTAAAACGATCCTGAGCTGGGAAAGCAAAGTGCTGCATGCATATCATGGCTTAGAGAGCTCAGGTGTTATAGCAGAAATATCCTCCCACTTAGTTACGTCACCACGTTTCATCTGCTCTGGGACTAGCCGTTCTCTCTCCGTCGGAGTGTGTGTTCCATGTATTTTCAGAGCTGCACGAATTAAATCTTTAGACAAATAAAATCTTCTGAAATGGAGGATCATTTACCAAGGATGGTAACATAAATGTGCCAGGTAGATCCTTGTTTTCTGAAGCTGTTAAGGTGGTTACCAAGTAAAAACATCTGTAAAAATCGGGTTTAGGTAGAGGGTCGCTAAAATACTCTGTAAATCCCGCTCGTGCCCAAACGTGCGTTAGATCTTGTGTATTCTGTAGTCCTTCAAATTCTCTTGAAAAGAACTGGTACTTGGTCCATGTGCGAAGATCAAATGCCAAATTGGCCTCAAATATGAAATCAGCGTCTGCTAATGGTCCTGCTAGGCCTTGAAACCAATGAGAATTACGATGAATCTTCTCAGTGTATCCTCTAGGAGGATCATCGATGGGCATGGGTCCTGGAAAACCTTGAAACTCTGGTGGTTGCATCGTAGGATAAGATTCCGCTAGTAATTCTCCAATAGTGGCCATCGGTGCACTGGGGCCAGCTTCTGACGGTCCTGCTTCGGTTTGCATGATGATTGATGAGCTAATGGAAAAGATCTGCTACAAAAGATTGACACATTAGTATGGAAATTAATTATGATCCCATTAAGGTGAGACCGCAATCCCTTTCCATAACCGATGTGTAACCCGTGTAGCCAAGTGTCATGAAGTGATTGATGCAATGATTATTTGCAAAACTAATGCAGGTCTCTAGACACCTACATGGTTCAGATTATGCCTGCAATTCTTGATGAGCTTTTATTATGCATGATGTGGGGTTTGGGTGAATGCATTTATACAAGGTTTGGTTGAGGGTAAATTATTACAAGGGTGGAGTTTAAACGGGGTGGGAGAATTGTTAGATAAGGGGGTACAAGAAGACGTCTGGATACGTTTCGGTATCCATTTCCTAAGAGTCTTGGAGTGGGTGGTATGTTTCTGCTGAGGGACAAAAAGTGGTATCGGTTTTGGTGGTATTGAAGGATGAGAAGACTTCGGAGGGGTATATATTACATGGCTAGAGGGTTGGGCTATAATACATTGTTTGGGTACCCAAATCTGCATGGGTGTGGGTCGATTGATAAGGTATTTCTTGGCGATCCAAATTTGTCGAGTATTTGTACTTGGGAAAGAAGATCGAGGGGACTTTTGATGCTGACTCTGCTTCTTTTGAAACTTTTTCCTGTTCTCGTCTGCAGTGTTGCCAACAGCCTGTGGTTGCTGTCCTTTTGGCACCCATACTTGTTTCGTGCCACTAGTTCCGTGATGTTGATACTTCTGCTTTCTTTGCCTTGCCTGGTGGTGTTGTCGGTCTGGGTTCCTCTGTTGGGGTTGACTCCTTCGTGGTTGGGTTTGAGAGGTCCTTTGGACACTCTGCTTTGGAAAAGAAGGGAGATCCAACACTTGCGTGACCTGCCCATTAGGAAGTGATTCATTCTTTATCTTTAATCTAGGCCAGTCCGCAGCAAGTTTGGAAGGATGAGCACCGCAGGGTGTTGTGCTCATTTGGCCGCTGATGCAACCCACCTGACCGCTGATTGTGTTCATCTGCCCTAGCGGTTGGGTAGCTGCCCCTTCTAGTTTGCAGGAAGCCCCAGGGAAGATCTCCTGTCGTTCTTCTGATTGAAAATTGTCCCTAGCCAAGCCCGAGTGGGTTGGAGTAGACGTAACGTGACTGGTCTGACCCAAGATCTTCCGGTCTTCCGTCGCATGCGTTTCATAGGGTCTAGGGTTACAAACCTCAATCGGAATGCCGTTAGGGAAGTCAAGCGGTATCACTCGCTTCTGTTCTAAGGTTCCAATCTGTAAGGAGCCTTGTCTAAGATTTAGGTCCACTGAGTGATCGTATAGCCAATCTTGGCCAAGGATTAGGGGTTCTATCAAGTCGTCATCATGGCACACTAGTAGCTTCGTTGTCATGGTCACATCCTTAATGAGGATAGGAAGGTCCACCTCACCCATGCAAGGGGTTTCCATGCCTCCTAGCCCTATGAGGTATGCCTCAATTGGCCGCATTTCTATTCCTGAATCCTTATAGTGGGACCATCTAATGGCACTAGTCGCAGCACCTGAGTCAATTAAAGCTCTGAGCTCTTGGCAAGGGTTGCCGTGCTCTAACCTGACTGTAATGAATGGTCTCCTGTCCACTATACTAGGATGAGTGGTTGACTTTACTTGACACATGGCCATGGGATATCTGGGTGTAGTTTCCAGATGGTTATAATTTTCTCTCCCTAGTCCTTGTCTTCTTAACTTCATGCGTTTGATGTGTTCTATTGCTTCTGCCTGAGCTTCCGCTCGTATTCTATTTTCTTCCTCCTTACGCTTCTTTGCCAACGTGAGTCGTCTAAGCATATCCTCAGTAAGAGGTTCCTGATATAGCTTGACTCTACAACCACTAATATAATTAGGCATTATATCTCCTTCTAAAGTGGCTAATTGTACTGCTCCACTTGTTGAGAGTCTGTTAATGATCATAGGTCCATAACCTCGCTTTTCTAACTTCCGTGTGTGTTGTTTCAACGTATATACTAGACCTAAATCTCCTTCTTTTAAGCCTTTATCTTTCACATGTGCATCAAAATATGCTTTCTGTCGCTTCTTGGCTGCGTATATGCCTGCTGCTGCCTTTAGCATGGTTTCTCCTAATCGTTCCAAATCCATTATTCTCGCTGATAATTCATGGCCGGTCCACTGATGTTCTTGTGCAACCTTAAGGGTTGGTATCAAGAAGTCCAAAGGAAGCACAGCATTCTGACCAAAAACCATCTGAAAGGGAGTTGCATTGAGTACGGTCTTGTAGGCCACTCGATATGCCCAAACAGCGTGGTGTAACTGTTTGTCCCAATCTGAACGTTTGTTGTTCACGAGTTTCGTCAGTACGTTACAAAGGATCTTATTAGTGCTTTCAGCCTGACCATTGGCCTGAGGATGATATGGTGCGGATTTCTTGTGAATCACCATAAAATCCTGTAACAAATATTCAATGAATTGGTTTAAAAAGTGAGTGCCTCGATCGCTCACTAACTCTATAGGCAGTCCATATCTTGTAAAGACATTTTCAAATAAGAATTTTGCAGTTGTGTGTGCATCATTCTTTTTCGTGGCTTTTGCCTCTACCCATTTGGTTAGATAATCTGTGGCAACAATAATGTATTCCGCATGTGTACCTTTTGCAGGGGGGTTAATGGGTCCTACAAAGTCTATACCCCACTTAGAAAATGCACGTCCGCCCATCATGGGTTTCAATGGCATTTCATCTCTGCGAGTAGGAAACTGAGTTCTTTGGCACACATCACATCTCTTAACATAGGTATGAGCATCCATGTGAAGAGTGGGCCACCATAATCCTGCAAAGAGGATGGCTTTGATTATCCTATCGGGTCCAAAATGACCTCCTGCAACACCTTGGTGTGCAGTCTCTAGTATGCTCAGATAATCGCTCTCATGAACACATTGTCTTAGATATCCATCTCGTCCTCTTTTGTATAGATTGTCGCCAATAAGTGAATAGTCGTGAGCTTCCTGCTCTAGACTGCGTTGTCGAGCTAAGGTCATTCCTTGAGGGAATGTCTTCGTCCTCAAGTATGTCACTAATTGTTCACTCCAGTCTGGTGTGAGAGACACGTGATATAATGTAGCATGCTCTACTGGTGGTCTTTCACAACAAACATGGCATTCCTTACACAACTTGTAGACATCTGCTTCCATCGAAGGCCAATATACTCCTAGTCTATGCAGAGTCTGTAATGTTCGATGTTTTGAATGATGTTGCTTTAATGCACCTATGTGTGCTAATTGCAACCAATTCGCATGTTCTGATTCATCTACACAACAAGCAAGAATCTTTTGATTATCCTGTTTATATATGCTTCCTGCTATGATTTGATATCTCTGAGACTTGGTAATCTCTCCTTCTTTGATCTTTATCCTAGGATTCTTGGGTCCATATGTGAGAACGGGGACTATAGGCTTAGCCCATTCTGGTGCTATCTCAAGATTAAACAAGTATGCATCTGGTAGATCATCCGCTACTCCTTGAGGAGCTTCTCCTGAGGTTAATCTTGAAAGGTGGTCAGCTCTAAGATGTGTCTTTCCTTTCCTGACTACTACTTCAAAATCATATTCCATGAGTAATAGAAACCAACGTATCAATCGTCCGGTGTTACATGGTTTGTTGACTAAGTACAATAGGGCTTGATGATTTGTAAAGAACTTGAATTTGTTGGCCAACAAGTAGTGCCTAAACTTCTTTACTGCGTAGATCATCCCTAATCCTTCTCGTTCCGTCGTGGTGTAATTTCTTTCTGCTGCGTTCAATTGTCTGCTCGCGTAAGCTATGGGGAGATCTATGTTACCTTCATTCGTGGGTTGTGCTTACACACATATGGCATAATTGGATGCATCCACATGTACATGGAATGGCTTACTCCAATCTGGGGTAGTCAATATAGGTGCTGAGCACAAGCGGCGTTTGAGTTCATTGAATGAATTTTCACATTCATCTGTCCATACAAAGTTGGTTAAAAGAGAGTACAAAGGCTTGGCTATGATTGCATACATGTGTATGAATCTCCTATAATAACCGCAATGGCCCATAAATGCTTGTACCTCTTTCACATTAGTTGGTCTAGGTAATTCTGCAATTACTTTCACCTTTTCTTCATCCGTAGAGATTCCATTTTTTGACACAATGTGTCCTAGAATTTTGCCTTGTCTGACCATGAAAACGCATTTTTCTGGGTTCAAACAAACCTGATATTCTCGACATTTGTCAAATATTTGCCTTAACTCTAGGACATGCATCTGTCTTACATTTGAATGTGCACATAAGTCATCGACATAAACTTCCAAACTCTTGCGTAAGAATTCCTTGAAAACATGACACATGAGTCGCTAGAAAGTGGCGGGTGCATTTGTTAAGCCAAATGGCATCACACGAAATGCAAATATGCCCCATTCAGTGGCAAATGCCGTCTTGTGTTGATCTTCTGGAGCAATGGCTACTTGATTATAGCCTGAAAATCCATCAAGAAAGCTGTAAACTTCCTTGCCCGCAACTCTTTCCAATAGATGTTCCGTGATAGGAAGAGGATAACTATCTCTAATCGTTGCGGCATTAACTTTTTTAAGGTTAATACACACACGCAATTTTCCATTCTTCTTGGGCACTACCACAATGGGAGATACCCATTCGGTATGCTCAATTTCGTAAATGAATCTTGCTTCTATCAAGCGATCTATCTCCTATTTAATCTTCGCAGCGTAGTTATCATTGTACGTGTACGGTTTCTGTTTTGTCGGTTTTGCATCTAGAGTCATAGGGATTCTATGAGAGCATATATCTGGATCTACTCCTTTCAAATCTTTGTAACTCCAAGCAAAAACATCTCTATATTCGCGCAATAGGGCAACTAATTCTTCTTCTTCTTCAGTTGTCAAATCATGCCCTATGTATGTACATTTTTCTTCTTCTCCTTCTATGGCAACTATTATTTTCTTGGTTTTCTCTCGGTTATCATATACTTGTCCGTCATTCGCCTTTCTATTAGGCATTCGTACCATGACTCTTCTATCTTTGATTTCATATTTCTTGAAATTCTCGGGTACTTCAAACAAAGATTCTTCTTTTTCTGACATGGTTTCTTTCTTCTTTCTTTTCTTGCCTTCACTCTTAGTAGTCACTTGAGTGGCTAACCTCACCTCATTCGTAATTTCCTCGTGTCTCTGAGTGTGAGTCTCTACCTCGAAAAAATATTCTTCCTCTGATGCAAATGGGGAGTCCATGATAATTGATTCTAAATCAAAATCACTCGCATCCTCAAATGCATCAGTGCTAGGTTCACATTCTTCTAAAATTGCATCGCTCGTGATTGGCTCTATCGTGAAAACTGAAATGTCATAGCCATCCTCGTCACAGTGGGGTGTCCATTGTTCTTCATTGATGGCTACATCCATGGTTGCTAGGATTTCTGCCCAACCATGGGGTTCAAACTCTTCGTCAGGGAATACTACAGGTGCATAAGCTGGGTCTTGAAGAGTTCGTGGATGTTGTTCTGCACTTAAGGTCCTGGCTTCTAACCTTTCTTCCTCTTGTTTTGCTACTTTACACATCCATAAATGGGTATCCTCATGCAACCAAGAAGGATCTGATTCTAATGAGTGCACGGATTCCGTCTCTACTGGTGTCTTATGGATGGTATTCCATTGTATTGGGGGTACATCTCTATGTGAATAGTCTTTAAGATTGACTTTGGTAGTCACTCCTAAATGTTGCAAGTACAAAGAATTAGTTCCCCAATCTTGTACAATTTGCAACTGACGCATGAATGGTCGTCCCAATATCATCTCATAAGCATGATTTTTTGCAAAGTCACAAATGGCAAAGGTATGCTCAAACTCTACACCACAAGTGGTGAGAGATATGCCTTCTAGTAAGCCTAATGGTTTTTCTATGTGTCCGTCAGCCATTTGTAGCTTCATCCTGGTGGGTCTCAATGCTGGCCTACCCCAACGTTTCCATAAGGCGGTGGTAGCTATGGCTACTCCGGCTCCTGAATCTAAGATGGCTTCCGTGGTGTAGCCCTGATGGGTTATCGGAAGATACGTGTTACCTTCCTCTCCTTCACTTACATCTCCAATCTTTTCTACGGGTATCTCTGGTACCTTATTTCGTGATCCTATTTGTGAGGGAGTAGTGGCAAGCTCGGGGAATTGATTTGCTACATGTTTCCACAATTCTGGTTTTACCTTTAACAACTCCTCTAGAGTGAGATTACATTGTACTTTAGTGTTCTTGATCACTTCCGTGTTTCTAGGGATTACTGATTCTTCATTCCTCACTATTATCGTGGGTGCTCTCATACTAATAGACTTTGCTTCCCAAGGTCCTGTGAACTGAGGTAATTCTTGTAACGAATTAGATTCAAATCTTGTGTTTTCACTCAGTTGTTCTTCCTCTACATCATCATATATAGAGGGAATGTCTTGGGGAAATTGTTCCTGCAAGTCATCTATTTCTTGAATAGGAGGATGGGTTCCTTGTTCCTTTCTCCATTTCTCTTCTTGTATTTCTCTCAAAAATTCATGTGAATATTTATGTATGGAAGACAGGTTGTCTTGACTTTCTGAGTTGGGTACTTGAGACAGGGATGGTGCATTCCTTTCCTGTGTCTCTAGGACAATAGGGTTCCTATGCTGATTTTTTTTCTCTTTGCTCTCTATCAAGTATTCTAGCCTCTCCATTAGTCCTTGAAAGTGTAATTCCGGTTTTCCCATGTTATTCCAATTAAGATATCTAGAGGCTTCGAACAAAGCTTGTGCTAGTTCTACCATCTTCATGCAAAGTTTAGGTCTCTCAATTTCTAGATCAGCTCGAGGGTAGTTTTTGCTCATTTCAGCTACCTGAGGTCCCTCTTTTAATCTAGCCTGATATGCACGAAACATCATGTCTAGATTTTCTGGTATGGGTTCCGCTAAAACTGATCCTGTTTTCTGAACTGAATTCTCTTGATTCAATTCCTGTGAAGTCAATTCTTGGATTTTGGCTCTAGATTCCTTCAAACTTCCTTCCAACTCAGTTATCTTTTTACTCCATTTTCTCTTAATTCTTTCTCTAGAATCTTTCCAAGATTTTTTCTTTTTACTGCTAGATTTTGCAACTTCACTGGTTCCGGCTACTTTCTCTTGATTAAGCTTTTGGTTCTGTAAGAGCACCTGGGCTCTTGTTATAGCTTGGATAGGCACGTATGTAGGGTTGGATCCATCTACGTTATTTACAATACCTATCACGTTGATCGGTGTCACATTCGAAGCATTAACAAGGTTCTTAGGGCAATCTTTGATTATGTGCCCTTTGCCACAATCAGCACAAAAGCCTTGGATGTTATAGTACTGTGATTGTCCTGCTATCGGGGGATGTGGACAATCCTTTATGAAATGATCTCATTGGCACCTAAAGCATGGTCCTCTAGGGCCCTGTGGTCTTTGTTGTCTTATTTGGGGCCGTGGATTTGGGTTTGTGTACATCACATTAGCATAGTCGGGCTCCCAACTAGGTTCCACTGGTGGACTATCGTAATGATATGTTTCTACGTGTTCTGGTGACTCTGTGTAATATGCGGGTGGACTATCTACATGCGTAGAGTCAAAACTATTTGAGTGTGGGTCACCCTCTGTGATCAAAGGTGAAGAAGGCACTAAGGCCCTACTTAGATTCTCTTCTGCAGCAGCGTATTTGACTGAGATGACATTCGCTGGTGGGGGTGGCTGCTGAGCTAAGACAGGTTGAGGTCTCTGTTGAGCCTGGTATGGGTAGTTCTGAGGAGGCCTATAGTAATAAGGTTGAGCATTGTATTGGCCTTGATACCTACCTGGCTGCGGGTATGCTTGCAGGTAGTTCTGTCTCACGGTTTGTTTGTTGTATGGGCAGTCCTGAGCCGTATGATTCGTGTATCTTCTTTCAATTGTACAGTATTGGCCACTAGGGTTGACTTGTGGTTGTGGTGCATTGGGACACACATTTGCCATATGATCACCACCACAGGTGTAACAGCGCTTG
The DNA here is from genome assembly GCA_020310875.1 of Ceratopteris richardii. Lineage (NCBI taxonomy): Eukaryota > Viridiplantae > Streptophyta > Polypodiopsida > Polypodiales > Pteridaceae > Ceratopteris > Ceratopteris richardii. The sequence goes on from CM035406.1 coordinate 242,847,580, forward strand.
TTCATTAGCACCCTAGGTTTACTAGAAACTCCTAGTTTCTGAGCCACTTTTTCTGCTAGGTCTTCTATTGAGCTAGACAATTTTGTGGATGCTAGAGATGAACAGTCTGAGTCCTTATAGACCTTTGAGAGTTCCAATTCGTCTCCTAAGTTGTCCTCAATATCTATACAAATTCTTACACATTGCTCTAGCGTTCTGGGTTCTTTTAGGTACACGTAGGAGCGTAGTTTAGAGCTCAACAAGCCATCTAGGAACAATGACACTTGCTTGGCTTGTGAGGGTAGCTCTTGCATTGGACATCGTTCAACATATTGTCTAAACCTACGTCCTACCAGTCTAACTGTTTCCTGAGGGGTCTGTTTAAAGCTATGAATCAACGAAGACGTGTCATGTCTAACCCCACTTTTAGAGAATTCAGTGATGAATGACTCTAAAAAGTGATGGATGTCTCTAAATTGCCTTTGTTGCAGAGGTTGGAACCAAGTTAAAGCGGTATTCTTTAACGTTAGTCCAAATGCGTTGTATTGCGTGAACATGTCTTCGACTTGTTCTGCTCTTAGTACTTGCTTAAATTCTGCAACGTGGTCATAGGGATCTCCTGTCCCATCAAAATAATTCTTCATTGATTTTACTAACTGTGTGGGTCTCAATATTCTTGCGTGTTCGCGTGGTCTAGGTAGAGGAAAATCATCTCTACCACCTGGTATTCCATGATCTCTTTGTCTATCCGCTCTATTAGTGTCCGTGGTTGTTCTATCTCTCCCTACGGGATGAGTGAAGCTTACTTCCGGTCTCTCTTTATTTCCATCTCTTTGATTCCCATGGACTGAGGATGTTCCTGCCCCTTGTTGACTTGTATTCATGTTCGTTCTAGATGGAGGGAATACCAATTCACCTCTCCATGTGTATGTGTTTTTAGCGCGGTCAGGCACCACAAAGACTCTTTCTGAAGTCTCATCCAGGTATACAACCTTTCCATGTGTATCCGGGTCCTTGAACTCGTATATCGTGATGATTCCTACTTCACTAAGTATTTCGGTCTTGTATCTCCAAAAGGCTTCATCAGTTTCTTTATTTACAAACAACTCTATGCTTCTGTTGTCCTGAGGGATCCATTCCGGGATTAGTACTCGTGTCAGTACAGATTTCCCTCTAGGTGTTCTAGGCTCTTCTAATGGTTCTTTTCCTTGAGATTTTGCTTCCGTCTCTGGTTGAATCACGCCAAACTCGTTGGTATTGTTTGGCTGTGTACTTAAGATGTACATCATTCCTTCCTTGTCTATGTACGCGTCTCTCTCGAATTTCACCACTGGACGTTCCAATCCAATGGGTTGATCGGGGTTGTGCATTTGCACCACTTGCCTTCGCAAACCATCCTCATAGATGCGAGCACCTAATCGGTTGGTTCGGAGAAACTCTAGTTGTGTTCTATAGGGTCCTTCTGGTTTTTCTAAATAGGCTACATTCGACCCTCCTTCTGGTTTTTCTGTGCTAAATGCCATTTCTGAATCACTAGTATCTGAGCTCTCGTAGGGATAACTAGTGTTCAATTGTTGAGCCCACGATCGTGCAGTAGTTCTTACACTTGCCTCTGATGATCTAAGGCTTCGCCGGTCTGACTTACGTATATGTTTGCCCGATCTAAGGTTCATTAATTTTCTTCCTTGCACACTCAGTACACGCTCAGATCGTCAAAGATTCTTTGTTATTACTTTCTTGATTCTTTTTAAATTTCTTTAGATTCTTGTCTTAATGTATGCGTCAGGAATTCGACTTTCCGTGGTACTTTGAGTTCTCGTTCCGTCAGACTTATGTTCTTTCCTTTAGATTTTCGTGTCACACACCTTTACTTTAGTCTTGAACTTGATAAATTTAACTCTCTTGAACTTGAGGCGTTCCTATCGTCTTACTCCACAATGCTAACGTTTATCCTAAGCTAAGAATTGACTGAGGGGGTTGAGTAATCTTCCAACCTCGAGTCAGCTTTTCTGGTTGCTCTGATGCCCAAGAAGCCGCGCTTCCCAAGCTTTATGCCCTTCACTGCCTTGCCTTGGTTGCCTTCGATTGCCCTTGCTAGACCTAGAAAAATCCAATATTAGACCAATTCACAGTTGGATGATCAAGCACTTGAGTATATACACCTTTTAAGTCCCTTCCCTTTTGCCCAACTTTTGCCTCTCTTCCTCACAATCCACATCAATTGAGGAACTTGCGAAAAAAGTAGCTCAAAAACTAGGTGTCTCTAGTAAACAAATTCCTAGATTTGCCCCAGTAAAGAGGTGCTATACTTGCGGTGGTGACCATATGGCAAACGCATGTCCCATCAGGGCTCAACCCCAAGTGAATCCTAGCAGCCAATATTGCACCATAGAGCGAAGGTACACAAATCACTCAGCACAGGACTGCCCATACAATAAGCAAGCGGTTAGGCAAACCTACCCTCAGCCATACCCTCAACAAGGCAGATACCAGAGTCAATATTCACCACAACAGTATATTAGGCCCAACTGAGACCCCAACCAGTGCTAGCACAGCAACCACCTACTCCTACTAATGTGATTCCGGTCAAGTATGCTGCTGCAGAAGAAAACCTGAATAGAGCGATAGTCCCAGTAACACCATTACTCTCAGAAAGTGATCCCAGTGACCATAGCTTTGATTCTACACATGTTGATAGTCCCCAGGCTTACTACATGCAGTCTCCTGAACATGGTGAGTCTTACTATAGTGAGGAACCGAGTGAACCTATTTGGGAGACAGAGTATGCGAATGTCATGTACACGAACCCCAACCCTAGACCTCAACCTAGGCAGGTAAGACCTCCATTTCCTAGAGGGCCATGCTATAGATGTCAGGGAGATCATCTCATTCATGATTGTCCCTTGCCTCCACCGACACAACCCCAGTCAGTGACAATCCAGGGCTATTGCCAAGAGTGTGGAAAGGAGCATCTCTTACGAGACTGCCCAAAAAATCCTAATAATATGCCAAAAATCACTCCTATCAATGTGATTGGCTTAGTGGTAGACTTCACAGGAAGTGTGACTTCCACAGCCCCAGTACAAGTCATCACGAGAGCCCAGACACTTAAGCAAAACCAAGACTTAGGCCAGGAAAAGAATGCGGAGGTTAGTGAGACTGAGAGCCAGAATAAGAAGAGGACAAGAGCTTGGAGAGATAGCCGTGAACATATGAAAAGGCAATGGGCAAGAAAGATGAGCGAACTTGAAGAAAGCCTACGAGAAACCAAAGCCAAAATCATAGAAATCACATCTCAAATGCACTCTCACGCATCCCCGCCACTACCATCCCCTTCACCCTCCATTCCTCCACCCACCAATCCACCACACGTAACCCAATCACCACCCCGAGTAGGATCAGTCTTAGCCGATCCCACTCCTGAAGATCTAGACATGATGCTTAAAGCATATCAGGCCAGAATTCAAGAAGGGCCCAATGTAACAGATCTTGAGAAATGTTACCCTAGAGCCGATCTAGAGATAGAGCGAACAAAGCTTTGTGCTAAAATGGTCGAGTTGGCGCAAGCCATGTTTGAAGCCAGTCGTTTGTTCAATGGCTCTAACCCCATCAGAACACCATTGCACTTTGATGGTCTATTGGATAGATTGGAGGGGTTACTTGCAAAGTCTGGAAAAGGAGCCACCTCCCAGGCTAAGGAGAGGGGAAGTGATAGAATAAGCATTCCTCCCAAGGAAACTTATGTGCCTAACTCCACTGAACTAGACACCTCTTCTTCTATGAATCAATACACACCAGAATTCTTGCGAGAGATTCAAGAAGAGAAATGGGCTAACGAGAGTGAAGTTCCTCCTCCCATTGAACTGGTGGATGACACACACGATCAATTCCCACAAGACCTTCCTTCCATTTATGGAGAGCAGGAGAGTGCCCAATCTCAAGAAAGATTAGACTTCGAGTCTAATTCTTTACAGGAACTACCCCATTTCACAGGCCCATGGGAAGCAAAGTCCGCTTGTATGAGAGCACCCACGGTCATGGTACGAATTGAAGATTCAGTCATACCTAGGAACACAGAGGTAGTGAAAAACACTAAAGTGCAGTGCAACCTCACCTTAGAAGAGTTGCTTAAGGTTAGACCAGAAGTGTGGAAACATGTAGCCAATCAAGTGCCCGAGATAGCAAAACCTCGTTCCCAGGTAGGATCCCAGAGAACAGTGCCAGAAATACCCTTAGACAAGATAGGAGACATGAGTGAGGGCGAAGAGGGAAACACATATCTCCCCATCACTCATCAGGGATACACAACCAAGGCCATCTTGGACTCAGGTGCAGGAGTTGCAATTGTTACCACTTCCTTATGGAAACGATGGGGCAAGCCAGCTCTCAAGCCAACCAGAATGAAATTGCAGATGGCTGACGGGCACATAGAAAAACCCTTAGGACTACTAGAGGGGATAACTCTCACTACTTGTGGTGTAGAGTTTGAGCACACATTTGCTATCTGTGACTTTAGCAAAAATCAAGCCTATGAGATGATTTTGGGAAGACCATTTATGCGGCAGTTGCAAGTGGTACAGGATTGGGGAACCAATTCCTTGTATTTGCAGCACTTAGGTGTTACAACCAAAGTCAATCTCAAGGATTACTCTCATAGAGATGTCCCTCCTATCCAATGGAACCCCATCCATAGAGCCAAAGATGATACGGAATCGGTGCATTCCCTAGGATCAGGATCCTCATGGATGCATGAAGACACTCACTTATGGATGTGTAAGGTAGCAGTAGAAGAAGAGAAGAGAGAAAAAGCCAGGGAGATAGGTGCAAAAGAAACCCATAGATCAATCCAAGACCCAGCCTATGCACCTGTAGTTTTTCCAGACGAAGAATTCGAACCTCACGGCTGGGCAGAAATTCTAGCAACCATGGATGTAGCCATCAATGAAGAACAATGGACACCTCACTGTGATGAGGATGGCTATGACATTTCAGTTTTCTCCATAGAGCCGATCATGGGAGAGGCAGTTTTAGAAGAATGTGAACCTAGCCCTGATGCATTTGAGGATGCGAGTGATTCCGATCTAGAGTCAATCATTATGGACTCACCTTTTGCATCAGATGAAGAATACTTCTATGAAGTAGAATTTCAACCCCAGAAGCACGGAGAGCTTACAAAGGATGTAAGGCTAGCCACACATGTAACCCCTAAGGAAGAAGGAAAGAAAAGGAAGAAGAAAGAAGTCACACCAGAAGAGGAAGAATCTTTGTTTGAGGTCCCAGAAAATTTTAAGAAGTATGAGATAGCCGACAGGAGAGTCATGATTAGAATGCCTAAATGAGAGGCGCAATCGGGGGAGGCCTATGATAACAAAGAAACCACCAAGAAAATAGTGGTAGCCATAGAAGAAGGGGAAGAGAGATGCACGTACATAGGCCATGACCTGACAGAAGAGGAAGAACAAGAGCTAATAGCCTTGCTAAGAGAATACAGAGATGTATTCGCTTGGAGTTACAAGGATTTGAAAGGAGTGGACCCGGACATATGCTCACATACGATTCCCATGACTACAGAGGCCAGACCCTCAAAACAAAAGCCATACACATACAATGACAACTATGCTGCCAAGATCAAAGAAGAGATAGACCGCTTGGTTGAGGCTGGATTTATCTATGAAATTGAGCACACTGAATGGGTATCCCCCATTGTAGTGGTGCCCAAAAAGAATGGTAAATTACGTGTATGCATTAACTTGAAGAAGGTTAACGCAACCACTATCAGGGATAGTTATCCGCTTCCTATCACCGAGCATTTATTAGAAAGGGTAGCCGGCAAGGAAGTGTACAGTTTCCTAGATGGGTTCTCTGGCTACAATCAAGTAGCCATTGCACCAGAAGATCAGCATAAGACGGCTTTTGCCACAGAGTGGGGCATATTCGCTTTTAGGGTAATGCCATTCGGGCTTACCAATGCTCCCGCAACCTTCCAGAGATTGATGTGCCATGTGTTTAAAGAGTTCTTGAGAAAGAATTTGGAAGTCTATGTTGATGATCTATGTGCTCATTCCAACATTAGACAAATACATATACCTGAACTCAGGCAAATCTTTGACAAGTGTAGAGAGTATCAAGTCTGCCTGAACCCAGAAAAGTGTGTTTTCATGGTCAGGCAAGGCAAAATTCTAGGACACATAGTGTCAAAGAATGGCATATCTACGGATGAAGAGAAAGTAAGAGCTATAGCCGAATTACCTAGGCCCAAGAATGTCAAGGAAGTACAAGCTTTCATGGGGCATTGTGGTTATTACCGATGATTTATACACATGTATGCCATCGTAGCAAAGCCTCTGTATGGACTGTTGACTAACTTCGAGTGGACTTATGAATGTGAGCATTCCTTCAATGAGCTTAAACGGCAATTATGTTCAGCACCAATCTTGACCACACCAGATTGGAATAAGCCTTTCCACGTTCATGTTGATGCATCCAATTATGCTATTGGGTGTGTACTAGCACAGCCTACCAGTGAAGGTAATATGGATCTTTCAATTGCCTATGCCAGTAGGCAGTTGAATGCAGCTGAACGAAATTACACCACTACTGAGAGAGAAGGCTTAGGCATGGTATATGCGGTTAAAAAGTTTAGACATTACTTGCTTGCAAACACGTTTAAATTTTTTACTGATCATCAGGCATTGTTGTACTTGGTAAACAAACCTTGCAACACAGGTAGATTAGTAAGATGGTTCCTCTTACTAATCGAATATGACTTTGAGGTAGTGGTGAGAAAAGGCAAGACTCATTTGAGAGCAGATCATCTCTCTAGGCTCACATCCGAAGAAGCCCCACAAGGAGTATCAGATGATCTTCTTGATGCTTACTTGTTTAATTTGGAAGTAATACCTCAGTGGGTTGAGCCATTAGTGCCAGTATTGACATACAGGCCTAACCACCCAGTAATAAACACTCAAGATAGAGAGGTAGTAAAAGCCCAGAAGTACCATATCATGGCAGAAAGCATGTACAAACAGACAGATCAAGGGATCTTGGCTTGTTGTGTAGAAGAGGACGAGTACACTAAATGGTTGCATTTAGCACATCCACTGAAGCCTATGATGGGCGGACGTGCGTTCCCTAAATGGGGAATAGACTTTGTTGGTCCTATTAATCCCCCAGCTAAGGGTTCACATGTTGAATATATCATCGTGGCCACAGACTATCTAACCAAGTGGGTAGAAGCGAAAGCTACTACAAAAAATGATGCTCAAACAACAGCAAAGTTCTTATTTGAAAATGTATTCACGAGGTACGGATTGCCAATAGAGTTGGTGAGTGATAGAGGCACACACTTCTTGAATGAAGTTATAGAAAACCTTCTCCAAGAATTCTTGGTGATACATAAGAAATCGCCCCCCTATCATCCACAAGCTAATGGCCAGGCTGAGAGCACTAATAAGATCTTATGCAATGTGCTGACTAAACTAGTGAACAATAAACGCTCTGATTGGGACAAACAGCTACACCATGCTGTTTGGGCATACCGGGTTGCCTATAAAACGGTACTCCAAGCCACCCCCTTTCAGATGGTATTTGGCCAAAATGCTGTGCTACCTCTGGACTTTTTGATACCTACATTGAAGGTAGCACAAGAGCATGACTGGACAGGCCATGAACTCTCCTCTCGAATCTTTGATCTTGAACGTCTAGGAAAAACACGATTGAGAGCTGCAGCAGGAATCTATGCAGCGAAGAAGAGGCAAAAGGCATATTTTGATACACATGTGAAGGATAAAGGCTTGAAAGCAGGCGACCTAGTCCTAGTCCACACATTGAAGCAGCATGCACGGAAATTAGAGAAAAGAGGTTACGGGCCAATGATTATCAATAGAATCTCCACAAGTGGCGCAGTTCAACTAGCCACTTTAGAGGGCGATATTCTACCAAGTTACATAAGTGGATGCAGAGTCAAGTTATATCAGGAACCCCTCACTGAAGAGATGCTAAATCGACTCAACACTGCCAAGAAACGTAAAGAAGAAGAGAAACGAATTAGAGAAGAAGCACAGGCAGAAGCTTTAGAACGCATCCGACGAATGAAATTGAGGAGACAAGGCAGAGACCCGCCTATGCTTGACACTCAAGAATTTGTAGGCTATCCTATGGCCATGTGCGAGACTTCAGGTGGGCATTCCCATAGAATAATCGACCGACGGCCTTTTGTAACCCTAGGAGTAGGACAAGGAAAGGGTGCAAAGACTGTAAGAGCTTTGATTGACTCAGGTGCATCCACTAGTGCTGTCAAGTTGTCTTACTGTCAAGAATTGAAATTAACTGTCGATCCTATGGAAGCATATCTCATAGGATTGGGAGGTGTGGAAACCCCTTGCATGGGCGAGGTGGATCTTCCCATCTCCATTCAAGACGAAGTGATGACAGTCAAAGTACTAGTGTGTCAAGATGAGGACCTCACTGAGCCTCTTGTCTTGGGTCAGGACTGGATCTATGATCATGCAGTCAACCTCAACCTAAGAAGTGGACTTCTTCAGGTATGGGTAGATCATAGCCGAATTACAGTTGAATTGGAAAATGAGGCACTCAAGGAACTAGGCAAGGCACAAACTCCTGGTCCTTCCAGGGGCGCACATGAAGTTGACAATGCTATTTTTGTCCAAAACTGTATGATGCAGAAAGAGGCTTGTCTCAACAACGGAGCCAGGAAGAGGACGGAACTCCCTTCTTTTCCAAATACCAGAAGGTTGCAACAACCAACGGCAGATCAAATACAGAAGAAGCAGAACACTACCGATACTGGATGCCACAAAAAGGAGCAAAGCAGATTGTTTCAGCCATGGAAACAAGTATGGAGGCGAAAAGGCGAATACCCTGTTCAGACCAGGCCGACCCCATGGCCAAAACCTCTTATTAGTAGTCAACAACACGACACTAATAAGAAGTTCTTCATTAATTCTTCTGCGAAAGTGAAGTCTATTTGGGTACCCAAGAAGTCAATGAAGGCCAGCCCACAATCTGGGTGCCTAAGGCTTACTTGTGGGCTCAAATAGCTACACCAAGGCCGCAACCGGTACAACATGTTTCACTCACTCAAACATCTGAGGCCCAGTCTTACACATCACGCACGGACACATATTCTTCCATGAGCACTAGTAGAATCACTTGTAAATGGGTCCCTAAAAAGCCTCATCTTCAAGCAGATACCCCTATCAAACTCTTCGGAGTCTCCACAAAATCAAGATCAAAGCCCATCCATTGCATTTGGCAACCTAAAACTTGTAATAAACCCCCGGACCCCAGTTGTAAATCCATGCCCACCTACTAACTACGTCACTCTCACACTACATCATTCCACTTAGTTCTTAGGTCCAACCAATTCCTAACTACACACACAAGCACCGAGCACTTATTAACCTACTAATCTCTCCCGAACCTCATGATAATGTTGTAATGGGGACAAAAACGGTTCTAACTTGTCCTTTACAATGTTAACACATGTTTCTATATTCTCACAGAATCGGGAGGCAAGAAGTAACATGGCAGAAGCGACAGGTCCAAGCTCACAAGTAGGAATACTTACTGCAGGAATCGATGTGGATAGTCTACCTGTGGATGTGCCACCAACTGAACGACCTGTGGAGCTGCAACACCTTCAGCAGATCCCGGTACCGGATCCACCCACAGGGATCACAGAAAGAGTCCATGCCAATTCTCATTGGTTCAATGGCATGCCAGGTCCATTAGGAGAGGCCAAGTATATATGGGAGTCTAAGTGCGAGTATGACAGATCATGGGTTCGATTCCAATTTTTCTCCAAGGAGTTTGAGACTCTACAGAACACCGAGGATCTCCAGACCATATGGCAACGTGCAGGGCTAGCAGAATACTTTGAAGCACCACTACCTAAACCGGATCTCCTCCGATGCTATTATTTGGTCTCCACATTACAAGCTAATGAAGAAAAGGACAAACCAGGATCATTTGTTCTTCCTTCCTTGCTGGGCAACAACGAGTTAAAGAGGTTTGAACTTACCTTGGAGTTGGTGAGCTCTGCTTTGAATATGCACGGCACACATGTACCTTTTGAGAAGGATGCTCTCGTTCCTACTAACATGAAGGATAGGAAACTACTGAAGCTTAAAGACATGGCAGCACTCACACCAAACGTGTCCATCCCTCTCCGTATGTGCATGCAACATTTTGCTTTCCCCGGCCAAGACCGCTTCACACAACCACACAAAAGAATCTGGTTCGCTCTCTACTTAGCGGAGACAGGTGCGTTACCAATTAAGCTGCCTGTATGGATTATAGATCAATTGTATGAAGCAAATAAAAGGTCTTCTAGGAAATTAGTGGTGAACGGTTGCTGTGCAATCACACGCATTATTTACCGGTGCCTAGCATACGATGTTCCCATTGAACGTGCCTTAACTTGGGCACAATTACAAATGTTTAAGAAGCTCAAGACGTCCACACATCAATCCAAGCGCATGAGGGGTGCGATCCCTTGTGTCCAGACAAGGGAAGTTCTGACTACTCCTGAAGTATCGCCACGAGGGGAGGCCACTGTACCTCCCTTTACCATTAGGATACCCAGGTCTGGATCTGAAACTACGACACAAGCTACCCCTTCAGCTCCTCCTGCTCCATCTGAATTTGAATTTGCTACAACTGGAGATGCTGAAGGAATGGATCCCCAGGACTTCGAAGCATTCTTACAAAGTACACAACTCTCTGATGTAGAGTTTTATTCAGATGCAGAAGAACAAGGCACATCTTCACAAAGAAGAAGAAAATCTACAGACGGCCGCCATGTACATTGGAGTGACGCTCAGCAAGGTCAACAACAAGGACACCTAGAAGAAGAAGGAGCATATGAAGAGGAGACCACTGAAGCCCCAACCTATACAGTAGAACTCCGAAGGCTGTATCAAATTATGGAACGAGTGCGATCGCACCGAACAGAGCAGTAGAGTACTCATGACTCAGCTGTTGGAAGAAGAAGGAGTTGACTCAGAATCTAGTGAAGGTCTCTTATTGATGGCAGAAACATATGGGGTAGTAGAAGCAGTGCGGACCGCCATTAGGAGGTCTCCAGTTCAATATGATCCACGAAGATTCCAGACACGACCACGCTCAGGTAAGAATATCCAGATCCCCATTACAATGGCAGAAGGGCCAATTAGTACATCCGAACCCATCGGGACAACCTCCCAAGCAACAGAAACTGCTAGCCAAGAGCACCCAGTCACCCATGAGGAATCCACCGAGCCACTACCACCCACACCCCTGCCATCGCCTCCTAGATCAGAAACCGTGGAAATCTCCTCGGCCACTCAACCCACCGAACAAACCTTCGTCTTCCGTACTCCCATATCTAGTTCAACCCTATTCTCCACCTCTGATAACCCAATCTATGAAGCAACCCCCATCACTACACAATCCACCGAATCGCTCATAGAGCCTGCCCTAGGACAACCATCCCCCATGCCCTCAGCCATAGGTCATCCTGACCCTAGATCCATATTCATGGGTTTCCCTGCTACCACGCAACCCTTCATGCCCTCCTCAACTCTACAACCTCAACCCCCAACCTCCATCTCTCCACTTCTCCAATCCCTCCATAACTTCCTTGCTAGAACTTTTCAACCCAGGTCTCAACCATTCCCTTTATTTTCAGCTCCCCACCCAACTTCTCATCTATTCACCACTTTCACACACACACCACCTACAATTCCAATGTATATGGTAGACCCCACACTCGCACCCACTCCTGAAAATATGGACATTTCACCACCCACGGCACCTCCCCCTCCCCCCACGCTTCCACCTCCTCCCATTCCCCCTCCACCAATTTCACCCACACACACGTCTTCAATAGACACATCATTCACTCTTCCCCTTCCCCAATTCCCTCCCCATGCATCTTCCATTGTAAACACCACCCCCTCATCTATAGGCAATGCATTGGACACCATGCTAGCTTGTATATCAAACTTAAGGACAGATTACAATCAGCTCCAGCAACAGAATGAACGCCTGCAAGAGCACTCAGAGACACTACAACACCGCCTTGCTGCACTAGCGGAGGAAAATGCTCGCCTCCACACACAATTCCAAACTCTCCAAGAGGCTCATAGCATATTGGAGGTACAGTTACAGAACACAGATCAGGAAGCAATCCAAGTGGTAGAAGGTCATCTACGGACACAGCTGAACGCAATTCAAAGCTTCAGCGAAATATGGCCCTACTCAAGCGACATCTTGCTGCCACTCATGAAGAGAATCGACGCCTGCAATTACAAAATCAGGAAAACCTAGAAGCAGCTATCGAAAGCACACCTGGGGCACCCATCATCCCATCAAAGTTTCAAGCAGTGACCCCCGACAATATCAAGATCATATTGGAGGACTATGCCATGCTGCTTGAAGCACATGACCAGCTATCAGAGGAACTGGGTCAACTGAAGCAGAAACACCAAAAAGAAACAACAACAGCCTCTCAAGCCACCTCCTCCGCGGCTTCACTTCTCACAGACTCAGAGGCCTTAAAAGATCTCCAGAAATAGGTCACCAAATTGCAAGCACGTCTACTACAATATGAGAGACCACCTTCCCCCCCAGAGGCTCCCACCGACGAAGAAGTAGTACAAATTCCTGTGGAACAAACATTTGAAGAAGAATACGACCCACAACCCTTCCCAGGAGGCCAACAAACGGAAGAAGCTCAGGACACATTCGAAGCACCACGGCCTCCATGGCTACGTCAAGTGGAGGAAATCGGGAGTTCTCACGAAGAGCACACAGTAGTGCAAAATCAGGCCATGAGGGTCATAGAGGAAACTGTGCTACAATCTGCTTACTTCAAGAACCTGTCATCGAGACGCCTTATCCTCTCATCTGAACTCCAATACAGGCCTTATTATATTATCCTGGCTGATTATAATGCAGAAATACAGAGAGTCACAGGTAAGATTCCTACCTTTGCTACCCAATTTCAACCCGAAGACCTTCCTCCAGAGGTGCAAAAAGGCAAAATTCGTCAACCCACCTGGCGGCAGAAACTTCTAGAGACATACCCAGAAATGCTACGCACATGGAACAACGCGCCTTTACATCTCCTATACAATCCATGCTACGGTCCAGTTCCACGCCGCAGGTCTTGGAAGGCATTCAATATCAAAGTGCAGAACAACGCGCAATGCAAGGAATGGCTAAACTACCCGTACATTGCGCCACCACAGGGACCACCGTCGGTAGCGTACATGATGGGAACAATTCGACATTGGATGCCGCGATTGAAGCCCATGCCCGATGTGGGAGCTCAAATGATTCTTAAGATTTTAGATATGATGGAGGTAGTCCTGAAAACCTTTAGAAATGCAGCCGCACCACAGGTACATCTACCGGGGTTTACCAATGGAAATTTTGATTTGGTGTATGACATGAGCACCACCCCCAGTATTCGTGTGGCTTACGCCTGGCATGCACGCATCAAATACCTCCCTGCATGTTACAAACAGACCTTCGAAGAAATGTTCAGATCAGGTTTCTGGGAGTATCACTCGGAGATCTTCGCACCGAAGCCAACACACCTGCTCCATCTCTTTGCTTGTGAACAAGCAATGTACTCTGAGTACTACACCACACCACAACCAGAGGTCCCTGGCGCAATAAATTGGGATGCATTGGAAGCTGATCTAGCAAGAGGCTTAAGGATAGGAGAACACGAACCTGCCACCAATGTCATCCAATACTATATCGACCACCCGATAGAACAGAGGTCTGTCAGGGGCGACAGACGCTAGGAAGGGGGGAGTGTTGGCATACAAGTCAGATGAAGAGCATACTAGCACAACGGAGCAGTCATGCACAATACGGCAACAAGGCCCAATCATTTTTTCCATGGACCATTTACAACTCAAGTGATTTTAATCACTACACAAACATTGTAAATTCCGTTTTTGGTAGAATAGACTCCATTTTGTGCAAGCCGAGGAGTCCTCAAGCTTGAGGAGCATTAGAACTAGCTACATATCAATTTTCATAATTTTTAGACTCCGTTTGAGCCCTCAAATAGGCTCTAGAACCTAATTTTTAACTAGGCCGGACACTAGGTCTAGACAAGACCAAAGCTAGTTAGAAAACTATAAAAAGAGCTAGAGAGCTCATTTTTGGGGTTAGATTGTTTGTGGTTGAGCTTATGTAAGAGACTTTTTGACTAATGCACAGGACTCCATTGTTCCTCTCCTTGTTCTTGCCTTGTGTGCGCGTGTGTGTGTATGTGTGTGCATGCTTGTGTGCTTCTCACTCACACACTTGTGCCTTCACTTGCTCATAGTCTTCATACTAGTCCTCACGTCTCCACGGATTGACAATTATGAGGTGAATCTTCTCACGTTGGTACTCACCATTGTGCTAGAGTGACAAACCACAAGGGGATATTTAGACATTCTCCTCTGTCATTTAGTTAGTTGTCACACTATCTAGTTGAGACAAGAAGAAAACTTAGTTAAGATTCTAGGCTTTCTGTTCCAAGGAGACAATTTTAGGTCATTGATGAAGGCATGGTTAGTGCTTCCAACTTTGGATAAGATTTGAGTGCAAGGTTTCATAGAGAAAGCTAAGTGTTCAAGGAGATGGGGCAGCACACCGAGGCTTGGTTCCTATAGTACAGTAGTTAGGTATACTTGGGATGTACTTGGATTACACTTTTCTTGTCTTGTAGTTATGATCTAGTGTACTTGGAGGTACTTGGTTGTACTTTCTAGTTGTTTTTCTTATGCTCTATTGCTATCTCATATATCTTTTTGATTGTAACTCTTCATAAAAATTGTGCCGATGTTTGAGGATAAGGTGGTAAATAAAATGAACCTTGCTATACACGTGCAGTCTCAAATGTTTGCCACCATGAAGGATGTGGATGTTGTAGTAGGAACATATAGGGAAAGGTATAGGTGAATTGAAGAGGGAAGGAGTATTTTTGGGTGTGTGGGAATGGTGCAAAGGTGGGTTGGAGAGAAGGTGGGAATGGTGCCGATTTCGTGGAAAGGTGGCAGAGACAAGTACATGATCGAATAATAGGCTAGTGGTAGTGTGAACATTTGCGATAAACAATGGGTTACCACGAGAAGAGAAGAGTTGGGTGTTTGAGATGAGGCTTCTAAAAAACTAAAGTCAAAAGATGGTAAGAATATGTCATTTTATAGATAAGACAAAGAAATTCAAGAAGTGTAAACATTGTGAAAGGCAAATCACGAGGAATGAAAGTGTTATTCAATTCATCCTTGTAGAATATGTGGTGGATAGACACATGAAGAAGAATATTGTTATAGGAAAGAAGAACAAGCCACAATTGTAGATGATACTTCTGAAGATGAAGTTGTTGGAGTGGTTGAAGAAACCACCTCTATAGATTTTGCATGTTAAGCCAAATCATCTTATGTGTGTGTGTGTGTGATATGTGTAGATAAGAGCATATGACTTTAACTTGATAGGCCTAGCTAACCTTAAGAGTTGAGCAAGTATGTTTGAGTCTACATGTTATCTATTACTAGCGATCTTATGGTGTTAGTATTGGCATCCCACATATTTGTTTCTATCCTTCCAAGTAGTACTTGGTTGAGAAAAGTAGGGATGAGCAAGTTCTCTTTGTGATGTGTGTTGGGAGAGGACTCATCATGTTCAAGGTCCTTGTGTGTTGGTGGACACTTACATGACACAACACCATGCATAGTTATAAATATATATGTGCCTTAACAAAACAAAAATTTCAGCTAAAAAAATACCTACTTGAAAAATGCCCCTTGTGTTGAGTTAGGAGGGGATTGCTAGAAATAACAACCTTCCACAAGGAAGGTACGAAATTTCAGAGAATAATTTCAAGACACTCTCAATCATATATAAGGCTTGAGTAGTTGTCAAAGAATTGAAGGTGAAAAGTCAAACCCTAATTTTTGCTAAAAAGTTAATGAAAGTCAAAAGACTTAATTCAAATCAAAATTGAAACATGAAAATATCTCATAGAGAGAATAATTTCAAGACACTCTCAATCATATATGAAGGCTTGAGTAGTTGTCAAAGAATTGAAGGTGAAAAGTCAAACCCTAATTTTTGCTAGAAAGTTAATGAAAGTCAAAAGACTTAATTCAAATCAAAATTGAAACATGAAAATATCTCATAGATTTGATCCAAGGTATCTTATTAACCCCTAAAAATAAAATAAAAAACATAAAGAATTTACGAGTGCAAATTTTTTTCATGGCTTTTTCGAAGGGATCAATAATCTATAAAAAGACAAGCATATGGACCATCAATCATCACTTGTACAATAGGCTCTAGAGCTTAACCACACTTGACCACTTGGAGATGAACATTGTAAGTCCTTTTGTATTCTATTAGTGAAGGTTTTGGAGCATTGAAGCTCCTTCGCCATATTCAGTGTCTATCTTGTGAGTCTATCATCTCATTATCTCTCTCTCTCTCTCTCTCTCTCTCTCTCTATATATATATATATATATATATATATATATATATATATATATATATATATATATATATATATATATATATATATATATATATATATATATATATATATATATATATATATTAATTGCGGGTCTTAAAAACCGACACCTAATATATTGTCCAAGTGTGAGCCATCATAACTTATATAGTTTTTTTAGGCTTAAGTAGGAAAAGCAAATAAGTAAGAGATTGTTGTATTATCCCACATCAGCTTCGGAAATATATGTGATCAAGTTTATGAACAAATCTATGGAAAAAGTGTCAACATCACAAAGATGATTTTTGAAGATTTTTAATGTCTTAGAGGTTTCTTTGATAACATTTACCAATCCCCAATTAAGCTTTATGGCATTGACTGGGCTCCACTCTCATCCAACAAAGATGTCCACTCTGATCCAACAAGCTTATTATTTAATCAAAATCAAAGACATAGTTATGGATACTTATGTTCTTATTATATATGTATCATATTTTCACCATTATAGTATATGTAAGCATTTGAAGAAAACTTTAAAATAGGGTTCAAAGAACAACATGGTGCCATATTAATCGAAAAATCATTTTTCTAAAGCTAAACTAATTGCATTTATGTAGTGCTTAAAGGTGGAAGCGTTGGAAGACAAAAGGCATGTTTAGAGATAGAGTTATAGAATCTATGGAGGTCTTACTCTCTAGATCTTTCTTCTAAGCTAACACCCATGCTTTGGTCCTACTTGGAGAAATAACTAACATATGAAAATTTTTTGTTGGACCTCTCTGGACCTATCTTTTAAGTTAACATTCATGCTCTTATAGACACTTTCATCCCTTACAATGTTAGCAGCTATAACACAAATCATCATGCGGATGGTTGTTCTACACTTCGTCCTTCATTTATTGTGAAGAGGATCACTTATGTTCTTGATCAAAGTGCGAAAACCCATTCACATGATGACTTGTGCTAAAGGCCCTAACCTTTTCAGGGATGTAATGTCTAGGAGGGTATGAGTGTTAGCCTAGAAGAGAGGTCTATGAATTTTTTTTTGATGTATTAGATGGTTGTGAAGTGGATCATGTACTTGAGTCCACTCTTGTAAACTTCAAGAGAAGCTCCATTTTGACTTAGGAAAATTTAGTAAAAGGTGATACAAAAGGTAGGCAACTATAAAATTCCATTCCCTTCACTTGAAAAACAACCTTTTGAGCTTGTTAAGTTATTTGGAGAGTGAATAGAATGAGCTTCTTCTTTCAAGACTTCTATCTCTTCTTCTTTTGTTTTTTAAAGTAGTTTTTAATGGAGTTATCATGCATGTGACCTTGGATTTTGAGTTCCATACATGTTGCCCATTTCTAAATTTATAATCTCCAACATTGCACGATTTCAAGCTAGTGTATGCCTATTTTTTGTATGTGCCATAGTTCGTTAGTGTACCATATGTCTCTAGTGTCAATTCTCCTAAATTAGAGGGTGAAACAATGTAGTTCTTCATGAAGGGAAACACTAAGAATAGAAAAAATAAGGTGGAAGTATCACCACTATACAACACCATTTTTCATTCCATAACCTTCCATTAACTAGGAGCACACAATATGTCACAAGAGTAATATCAATCAACCATCTCCAGGGTCCATTAGCTTCAATCATTTGGAGAGAGGGAATTATGTTTAAAGGGTTCTCACTTTTCCCACAAGGGAAAGGTTGAAAATAAGAACTAACCTATTCTATGGGTTGAACCAAGAGCCCAATCATTCCATTCACACATGGCTTATTCACTAGGAAACACTTGCTTAATCTCTATAGCATATCCCATTTTTGACTCTATGAAGACTCTTTCAAGAGGGAGCTTCCAATGTACATGGCATGCTTGAAACTTCATGCAAAGGGTGCACCATTTATGATTTTCCATATGGAGCTTGTATGGTGATTGCCACCGCTTTTGAACCCCCCACCCTCCAACACACACACACTTATACACCATGTGGGAAAGAGTGAGTGGCATAGCGAATTGCAGAAAAAGGAAAAAAAGAAAAGCATTTTAGCCTCCGACGTGAAGGTTTTTTTGTCCCTTTTGCCCTTTTTATGACTCATGAGTATGAGACGATGAGAAAGAAGATAAGGTGTCCCTTTTGCCCTTTTTATGACTCTTGAGTATGAGACGATGAGAAAGAAGATAAGGTGCACTTTTTGGAATAAGCATGATAGACACAAAGGTATATTCTCAAGATTTGGCGCCACGTATGTATGATGTACGTCGACCTCGGTCTCTTAAGGCAAACTGAAGCATAGAACTGGCAGCTAACGGAGGCTCCATCCTGCGAGCTGAACCCGTTGACGCAATCATAAAGTTTTTTCGGAACCGTGATTCCGTCATTCCGTTCAGAAGACCCCATTCAATGCATGGCTTGTGCGAGGCTTTGCCAAATCATTCCTGCTGGTGAGCATGAATAACTCACTGCCATTCGTTACTCCTCGCTTCTGAGTCTCTGCCATGACATCAGTCGGAACTGTTCGGTTGGGTGCTCAGACATTTCACAACAATATAGGCGATGGACCGATTTCACGGCAAACCTTTTTATACGGAAAAGGCTCCGGTCCGAGGTCCCAAATAGCTGCGCTAAGGGACCAGTGCATTGCATTCCACGTCACGCCAATTTGCAAAATGGGTTCTCGAAGAGCCAGGTACTTTTGTATTTCATTGGATACTACGCTCTGAGATTAACAAGCCACATGTTATCTTGATGAACATCTGTTGAATGGGCCATTGGGGAAACGATCGTCAGAGGATCATTATCAACACCAAAGAACAAAATGGACTTGGAAGTTGGACTTTTTAACCTGCTTTGCAGAATCAAGTTTTGCTTCCCCGAATTTAGTTTTTGGTTATTTAAATTGAAAAGAAGAGATGTAGAACAAAGTGGACTTAGAAGCTGGACTTTTTAACCTGCTTAGCACAGTCCAGTTTTGCTTCCCCGAATTTATTTTTCGGTTATTTTTCGTGCAAGTGGGATCGCTTCATGGAGATTTGTAAATTTAGTGGATCTTACCACTGGATCCCTCTACAGATCCCCTTCAAAATCCTGTTTTTGTAATTATCCTTCATGTATCACACTAGTGCCCCGAGCACCCTTGCATGTACTCCGACTGTAAAATTTGAATTAGGAAGTCCATACCCCATGGTCCAGGGTTATGGGGCCCTTTATATCTTGCCATCTCTGCATTCCATACTTATTAGTCCTGGGTTGTGATACTCCCTATGTCAGTCGAATGTTCTTGTATTGTATTCCTCTAGGTGGTTTATCCTCTTATCAGAAAGACATTCCAATAATGTTAATCTAGTCTTGGAGAGTATAGTCTAGTGCTCACATGACAGTTTGGCCGGACTACTTTCTATCTAAACCAATCACCATGGACAATACACTTGAAAGAATCGTGGCTTTACTTCAGAATCTCCAACAAACAAGTAAAGGACCTTACTCAAAGACATATGCAAATTGAGATGAATTATTCTATGCATCTAGGATAAGTTATCCATGAGATGCAAGAACAAATAAGGAATCTTCAAGGTAATCAAGAAAACAATGAAGTAACTCTACGACCTAAGGATTGCATGCTAGAAAACTTCGATGGTGAAGCTTGATGAATACCTAGATGATGCATCCAAGGTCATTTTTATTGGAACCCTCCGTCCTGCGAGGTTTTATCATGGGTTTTCCCAATCTACTTGTGCATCTCAATTTACACAAGTGATATGTGATCTCTAGTGACATAAGGATTACTTTATTTGCCAATTTAGATAGGTATGAGAGATTACGTTAAGGACCTTGTACTCACTTTACTGGAGGTCAATACATTGAATGAATACATTACTCAAGCCATTCAATGTGATAATTGTCTGTTTGAGATAAGAAACCCAAGTAGAAGGAAGCCCTTGTCAATGGAAGCCCTTGAACTTTGCTCCTAGAGAAGACTATATGTCCGAACCCACGTAAATAGATGCAATGAAGTTTTAACCCTTGATCCCACAAGAGTAACTGAGAAGAAGAGATAATAAGTTGTGTCTCCACAGAGGGAACCCTGAGCATATTGTAGGAAATTGCCCAATTAAGAGAAAAACTCTAGACTTGTAGTCAACCTTATGGAGTAGGGAAACGAGGAACTTGAGTTGTAATTGAGACTCTACGGTCTGACCATGACATAAGAAAGGGTTTCATAATTACACCAATAACAACCTTCCTTGTCTATGTGAAGTTGATCATGTCGATGAAGATCCTTTTCCTCAAGTCTTAGTTGATTCTGGGGCCTCCTTATGTTTCATTGATGAAGATTTAGAATTTTAGATTAAAAAACATCAAATACTTTAAAAGAAAACGCACCTGTAGAAACTTTAATTGTAGATGAAAGGCCTCTAACATCTAGGAATATCACCAAGGAAACCATATCATTAAGAGTAAATCTTTGTGACTACGAACCCCATATATGTGTCAATGTCATATCAAGGTCCACAATCCTTGCTACCATTGGAATGCCTTGGATCAAGAAACAAAATCCAAAAATTGATGGGTAAATAATAAGAATCTACTATATGTAAGTACCAATTTATGCATTCAATAAGAAAGGAACCGGCACATATGATCTATGTCATACTTGCCTTAGAATTCAATAGAGATGATTAATAAAACTACCAAGTCAATGTTAAGATTTTGAAGATGTCTCCAAGAAGAAAAATGTAGATATCCTACCAAAACATAGGCCTTATTGATTGTACCATAGAACTTCAAGAGGGAGCTTGACCATCCTTTGAAGCTATCTATAGCTATTCTGCAAATTTGTGCAAGAACATTGGTGGGAACCTAGCCAAGGGATATATTAGAGGCTCAAAATTTCTTGCAGGAGCCTCGATTTTATTTGTAAAGAAGAAGGATGGAGTATTTCGAATGTGTGTAAACTATGGAGGCCCCAACAAGATAACTATGAAAAATGGATGTCCGTTTCCACCACATAAGGTCAAAAATTATTATGAGCCCATTAGATAGATTTTGAAGAGAGCTTTCCTTTGGTATATAACATTCAGTCATCAGAGGCCCAATTTGAGAGAAACCCTAACCCTAATTTCTGTTAAATTAGGTTTTTACCTCATCATGACCCTCACCTCATATACTTTAAAAAGTTCAGTTGAAGCTCAAGTAAGGCTGATCGTTGTGGAAATTTATTTGAAAAGCATAATTTTTCGTACGAAAAAATATATTGCTAATTTTGGTGAAAAGATGCTTTTTAAGCTGCTTATTAGTGCTATCGCAAAATCTCACACTAGGCAGCCATGAAAGCTATATAATAAGCCTTTGGGGTCATTATAAACATCATTGAAGGCCAACTCAAGAGTGCTCAAGGCTTACCCAAGCTAGGTGCCTTCTACACTTCGAGGAGGTGTGCTCTACCTTTGGTGTAGTATTGGAGGAGATTTTGGCAGCCAACCATCAGCTTCTTGCTAAGTTACTGTGAGTAGCAAGTCTAATTTTAGCTTCTGTCTTGCTAGTTCATTAGTTTCTGATTTAGGGTTTTTGAAACCCTAATTTCAAAATTAGGGTTTGCTGTAAAACAGTTCTAAACTGTTTATATTCACTCCATTCTCACACACACACACACACTTTCTACATACCTCTTAGGCACTATACACACAAACTCCTGTATCTAGTTCCCGAATTTATGCCTAGATTTAGATTTTGTATCCAATTTCAGCATATCATCTACACACATTGTAATTTGACATTAATATTAAGATAGTGTAGGTAAGCATTCTAGCTTACCGTTACACATTGAAAATCTTGTCTATTCTCTCTATCTCTCACTCATCTCTTTTTGAGTATTAAGGTGTGTATGCTAAAGGTCCATATGTGTATGCTAAGGTTCATATGTTGAAAGATCTTGTAAACCTAAACCTATGATAATTGTTATTGAGGCCCACTCCACTTCCAACATCTTCTTGATCCCAATTCTACCCAAGGCAAGAATGCTAAATACAACCACTGTTTGCAGGGTGTGAAGGTGAATCTTGGGATGCATATTTCAATGATTTTGAAGATTATGGGCATTGCCAAAGTCTTTGTTGGTATATGGATCTTGTTGATGCTTTGACTAGTGGTATTTACAAAAGGAGTATTGATTGTTCAAGGATTACCTTGACAGTTTGATAAAACCATTGGTAGGGCTAGGGCTATGTCTTGCCATGGTTTGGATGCCACAGAGTTTATGGGTATATCTTTGATCAATGGATTTCCTAAAGGGTCTTTTTAAAGATCTAGTATTGTTGGATAGGCTATGTGCAACATATGTCTCCTCATAGATATGAGGTCCATCCTTAGTCCATATAGGTTCTTGCTGACACATAATAGTCTTTATACCCTTGTGTGGCATTGATTGGTTCTTCCCTCATAGATCACCTATGTGTGATCTGTGAGGCTCGAGGGATTGGTGAATGATAGTTGAGGTGGGCGTAGCAACCATTAGATCTATAGGCATTGGTGATCGGGACGTTTGCTTGACAATCTTGTGGCATGAGGGGCTCTTCCCAACATGCAATGATGCTTTGCAATGATTGATATGGGATATTGTGTTCCTCAGTGACCATTAATGGAGATTAACATGTGGAAGATGATTCTTTTCCTTTGTGATCAGTGGGGTCTACCATGTGATAGAGGATTTATTCCCTCTGTTGAGTTGCCGATGAAATGTGCCTTGTGATTGAGGATTTTTAGATCCTCCATAGTCACTAGAGGGTATTTATCATGAGATTGAAAAATTTACTTCCTCAATGGTTATTTGAGTTGTAGTGCATGCAATGTGTATGTTTTTATCACATTATTTACACATTATTTCTTTGTCTATTGGGAATCTCATTACACACCCCCCTCTTTGTTTTCAATATGAGATACCAAGCACAATTTTAGTTTGCATATTGTGAATTGAGGAGTTCACCAATGTTTTTAACATTAAAATAGAATATGATCTATATTCTTATAGTGAGTTGTGAGCTTGCTGATGGGTTGCTATGCCATAGGCCACACAAATTGGGTGTACTAGAGGTTTTGGCATCGGGTAGTGCTATACTGGATTAGCAATCATTCATGATGGGATGTGAACACCTTTTTGGTTAGCCATGTTTTTCATGGCATAATTAGTAGAGTCTATGTTTGACCATCGTCTCCTTCATATTGATGATGAAGGTTCTGAGATAGCAATCGCGGTACTATTCCACATATTGTGGACGGAGGAGTTCATACCAATATTTTTTTAAACACTAAAATGGCATATGACCTGTATTCTCATAGTGAGTTGTGAGCTTGTTGATGGGTTGATGAAGTACAGGTTTTGGTGTCATTATGACTCTGCTTTAGTGCACGTGATTGGTTGTTGATCTATAGATATTCCTATGTTGGCCTAGACCTCTATTAACTATACGTTTAGGTGGGCTTTGGAGATATGTTTGGAGAGGAAGTTGCCTATAAGGTGACCGTTTACCTCGACTTTCTAAGATACTTTTTTTTTGGCTAGTCCAATAGAGGTTTAGACTCCTATACATCTTTCTCTTGATGAGGACTACCATTAGGATCACCATTTTGGGATTCGACAAGTAGTCCAAGAGAGGTTTTGTAGCCCATTGGATTATTTTCAAGATAGGACAAGGTAGATACCTTCTAGGATGGGATCTTGTGTCGATGGACTTATCTCATCCTTGTATGTATTGTACCTTGACCTTGGTTGGTCTGTATTTCTACTAAATTTTATGTATGAGCTTTCACTAGAGGGTAACCATTGAGCTAAGCATAGTGCAAAACACGCTAAGGCTATGCATATGATACATGTGTAGATATTATCTGGATTCTAGAGTCCCCATAGTGGATAACTAGGACCACCACTATGGACTATGATATGAGATGCTCCTTGACCTCGTGAGCTCATGATGTCATTTGAGTCATTACTTGTTGGCTCACAATGATGGCACATGTTATATTGATTAGTTTCAGTATGAGAAGTCGTGAGCTTCACTTATCTTTCGTGGAACCACAACATACATGGTATGCTTTGCTTGAAAGGAGTTATTAGTGCTCTTACAACTCTTGGTATATGGTTTCTTGTAGGAGATCTATTTGTACATGTTGTCTTAAGATCATTAGAGATCAAAGTGAGAATATGTTGGGAGTGGGATGATCTTGTGATTCTTTGAGGCCGAGGGATCAGATGGCATTGCCATCAGCATATTGATGTGGACTTTGTGTTACGTCCCCAAAATTAAAGGACATATGGATGGGTGCCTGTAGTTAAAAGTGTCAGGCCAAATATGAGCTGGCCACCCGGTGTGAACCGGGCCACCTCCTCATTTGAGCCTATAAATAGGAGCCATGGGTTCATTTGTGAGGGATCTCTCTTGGCCCTTTGGTAGAGCCTTGTCACCTGTACTGGTGGGGGCTGGTGGTATGGGACGCGAGTCCCTTGAATGTGGTTGCCGCTTGGCTTCAGGCTCCGAGGCTTGGGGGTGAGCCCATATTGGCTCTATGGCTGGGAGGTGAGTCAGATGTCCGCCCTTCTATTGTTTTTGAATATGGCTTGTGTCTTGTCTTGTCCAGCAGGGAGGATCTTGGAGGTCATAACATTGGTATGAGAGAAGCTCTCTGCTCGCGTGGAAAAGGCAGGACAACGTGCACAAAACCATCAGAGCTCATGGAGCCGTGATGGCTCAGCTTGACATGCTTCTCACCCTCTTGCATGGGGTGGTGTGGGACGCTTCTAGCAGGAGAAAGGAGCAAGGGGAGCACATGCAAGCCGATGGTTGGAGAACAAAGGTAAGTCCCTCTCTTGTGTTTTCCATGTAAGTAGGTGGCTGGATGACTGGTACTCTCACACCGCATGTTTTCCATGTAAGTAGGTGGCTGGATGACTGGTACTCTCCTACCGCATGTTTGCTGGAAGCCATGCCTGCTGTCTTTCCTCTACTGCAGAGAAGGGAAGGAAGCAACATAGGCTGCCCTTGTGTGTGGCTGGGTAGAGAAAGGGGGCTGTGTGGGAGAAGCCAACTTAAAAGGAGAGAGGCAAGAAAGAAGCATATATCGAATATTTGCTTGCTCGATGCCCTTCAGCTCTGTTGGGCAAAGAAAATTTGATGAGAGCTGCTGATTTTTGTCCATGATGCATGCCTAGAGGGAAGCCCATCATCAGCCTATAAGATGCATTTGATTGGCCTGAGGAAATCACATGTACACTCAGAAATGAAGGGGCTGGATGGGAAAAGATGAAAGGGATGGGATGGAGCTTGTAGAGAGGGCTGGACAGCCACTATATCTATTGGTTGCCCCCTCTTTGCACTCCAGCCAAGCCTAATTTTTTTTCTTAGCAGCGCTCTATGTGTGTGCACAATTGTGCATGGCTGTAATTCATCCATCAGTTGATGGGAAGAAGGCAGTCATCTTCCTTGTGCACCAGGGCATCATTAGGGAAGTTGTAGTAGATGGGCAATTTTTTTTTTACCTTGCGCAGGTAATTACTTGGGCTGCAAGGCAATTACTTGAGCTGCAAGGCAATTACTTGGGCTGCAAGGCAATTACTTGGGCCGCAAGCCAATTACTTGAGCTTCAAGGCAATTACTTGGGCTGCAAGGCAATTACTTGAGCTTCAAGGCAATTACTTGGGCTGCAAGGCAATTACTTGGACAACAAGGAATCTTCCATCTGGGGCCTTCTGGCATAAATTTGGTGGACCCACCTCATCGAATTGGGTGCATGCATTCTCCTTCATACATTCTATGTGGCTGGTATTACTTGGGTGATGTGTACAATTAGAAAGTTTTGGAAACTTTCTAAATTAATGAAGGACGTCGCTCTAAAATAGTGGAGGTGGGAGGATCTTAATTTAGGAACATACGAATGGCTTCTTCTCTCTTCATCTTGGCATAGGACACATTTACCAAGATTGCACGTAGAGAGAAGAGTCCTTCACACCTTAGCCTCCATACTTGCACTTTCAACCACTCCACCTTCTTCTTCGTCATGGAGATGTTCCCACAGCCCATTAATTCTCAGTAATCAGCTTTAGCCAGTCCGGTTCAGCCAATGGAAGATATGACGACTTCCGTACCCTACATACAAGCATGGGCTACGTCCCAAAAGGGGTCTTCTTCCCCAGTACTTCCATAACATCGGGATTTATAACTGGATGTATAGATTAGGTGGTGGGTATAATCAAATTTTTAACTCCATTAGATGAGCCATGCAGGCTGTTCATGGAAGTGGAAGGAAGAGACCCTGGATGCATATTCATGGGGATTCTAAGGATCTTGGGCATTGACCCAAATCGTCGAGGATCTATTGGATGCTATAGCTGCTGAGATGAAGTGGGGATGCCGAAAGGAGTACTTCTTTGAAGTGCTTTGCAGACCCATTGGATGTGACTGCAGACATGAGAGGGATTGATCAGGGCACGGCCCTGACTATCGAAAGAAATCCTTGGGGAAGATTTTGCCTACCAAGGTCGGACTGCAGCTAGATAGTCGAGGAGACCTATGACGAGGGCTATACCTTGCAAGGTTTGCAACCTTCGTGGAAGGGATTTCCACTTGACGACTAGTGGTTGATACAGGATTCGGGTCATCCTTGTGACCCTATGGATACATACCAGCCGCTTCCACGATGATAGGCTTACTGTGGGACAGAGGGAGGAAGTTGTCTACCTCATGCCACATCATGTGACTAAGAGTCACATGAGTGATTGGTATTCTTTGGAGATCTTTTTTGAGATCCATGGCTATTGACCTATATGGTCTCATGTGGATGAGACCCGATCTTAGGTACATAGATGGGTCCTTCCAGACATGTACAATTTTCATACCCTTGTGTGGAAGGTCGAGTTTCTCTCTCGTAGGTCACTATTTCTGATCAAAGATACGAGTTGAGGGATTGGTGGATGATTATTGAGGTGGTATGACTAACAGTCTACATCCATAGGCATTATGTTCTGAGAGAATTTCCATAGGGTGGGTCATAGGCAGTATTTGTCGTGAGGCCACCTAGAGTGGGACCTCTGCACATGTTTCTGTTGTATATACCCTGTGGGAGGCATTAGAAGATGCTTGTCATGAGAGAGAGGATGTTGGGTGCCTCTGTATCACCGTTGGAGATTGCCATGTGAGAGGATCTTCTTCCTCCATGACCACCGATGGGATTTACCATGTGATGGAGGACTCATTCCTTGGGTTGAACCACCGATGACATCTACCTTGTGAGAAGGACTATGGTCCTCAGTCACATAGGGGTACTTGTCATGAGGTTATGGAATTTATTCCTCAATAGAGCACTGGGGAGAGATGCATCCACATGGCATGATTGGATTCGTGCATCGTTTGCACATCATTTTTGTTTGATTGGCACAACCCTCATGGATTTTACTTTATCCTTCTTGTGCATTCTTTTTACTTATGAGCACCTTGGTTTTTGTTTTGGCATGATGTGGATGCACTCTACCAGAGGAACTAGTGGGTAACGACTAGTAGGTGGACTCATGATAGTTATTGAAGACAAATCATGTGTTGATTATTCTCCGTGTTAGGACATCCTCAAGGATGGAGGATGAACAGGAGTAGAGTGGTGCTATGGGATGACTTGATCATTCACGTGGTGATGCACACCTTTAGGGTGAATCATGTTTATGGCATGACCATCGGAGTCCCTGTTTGGCTATTGGCACCTTCATTTTCTTGATGAAGGACATTGAGATAGCAAACATGGTTCTAGTCTACATGTGGTGGAAATAGGAGTTCATCACTGTTTTTTGGCACTGGAGAAGCATGTGATCTATTTTCTATAGTGAGCTGTGAACTTTCTGTTGAGAGATGCCTTGGGCCACACAAATATGACATATGTGCATGGGATACTAGAGTCTCGGTGATTCTAGCTATTGCACATGTATGGGAACTGTTTATTAGTTTTTCATATGTCGGTCTGACCACCTTGGCAGACTTATGAGAGACCTTACAGAGGGTGTTACCTAAGGGTGACCGTTACCCTTGGATTTATGAGGTTGCTCTCTCTCGTTCCATAGAGATCTCGACTATGTGTGTCTTTCTCTCAAAGGGGATAGCTAAATGATTGCCATGTTTGGGATCAGGCAGTTAGTCCAAGTCACTTGATTCTAGTATTTCAACGACTCCTGGCATCTGGTGTCCTTTGGAAGTACAACCTAGCACCATGTTGTTTTGCATTCATGTTGTCTTTTGTGCTATCTTGCATCATACGCCTCATGGTTCCCAAGATGGAAGTACCTTTAGGTATCTATGGGTTTTGGGATGATTATGATAACATGTGCACAAAGTTATCTCCTCATTGTTGTCCACTTTAGATCATAAAGAAGGTTATTGGTGGATAGATCTTGAGGAATGGTCATACATCCTGTATTATACCTTGGCCTCCTTATGGAGAGACCCACACATGAGGATATTGCAATACCTCCTTGGGAAGTCTCAAGCTCAAAGGACATCACCGCTATGTTTCACTAGAGGTGATTGGTACTGGACCAAAGTATTTGGCCAAGTGGAAGCATTGGCCTAGGTCCATAATGATTGAGGAGGGGTTTGAAACGAAGTTTTGTGTCACTTCTTGTCCAAAGGATGGATGGAGCAATCCAAAAGAAGAGAAGAGCCGATAATAGTACACCGACAAGCTACAACAAATAAGTGTGCGGGTCACTCTGACAAAGGGATCTAGAGTCCAAGTGTGTTTACACAAGGATGTGCACAAATGGGTCACTAAGTCCTATTTATATGACATTATGAAGCACCTAAGGAGGTGGGGTAACTCATAAAGATCATTAGTTTTTCATTTGAGGTGGGCTAGTTCACAGTAAGCGGTTCTTTTCCATTTAGGTGGACATAATTATGGACACCCATCCGGATGTCCTAGGGATGTGGGGACATAACCCCTTACCTCAAAGTAGCACCCCTTTTGTAATACAATACATATTTCATATAGATAATATATTTATTACTTTGAGATCTACACAATACATAGATGGAACTATATACATGAAAGATAAAATTAAGATCTTAGAGTAACCTCCATGGAATATGTTTTTGCTAGAGGGTTGCATCCTTGACAAGTAAACATTTGTGTTGTGGGGGCCAGCAATTTTAGCACGATTTCTTGTACCGACAATATATGGTATATGTTTCTTTGTTGTAATCGTGTTTTTCTCTTGATTTGAGAGTTGTGCAAGTTTGCTTTTACATATTTTCTGTAATTTTCATCGACACGTGGGAATTCCCTCCCAAGTAGTGCATTCTCATTCAAAGAATGCATACTTTCTTGTATTGATAAGTGCTTTCTATTGTATTCTTCAAGTACAAGATTGTATATGATTTTATCTAGAGGGTGTAAGCTTCTATATGTTCTCTAAATGGGTATCTCTTATATATTGTAAATGGTCCTTTCAAATGAAGAGGGATCTTTCATGTATATTGCATATGGAAGTTGGTTGAGGAGATATACTAAGAGTGGATTGTGTGTGGTATGATATGGTGGATTACATTTTTAGCTCATTGAGAGTTCCTTGGGACCAAGTGGCAACTTGCTCTTAGGATGCAAGCTAGTTATTCTTCTTGATATGTATGTGACATTACCATGTGAGTAACAATATTGCCTTGTGGAGGGCTTGATTGTTTTAGTTTATGGTGATGATTTCATGAAGCCTCGGAAAGAGTCTTCTTAGGGTTCTTACTTGATTCTTTCTTCTACACGTCAGAGGAGGGTAGTCCTCTTTGCCTGGAACAGTGGCAACTTAGCCATGGCCTGTTGTTGGAACTTGGTGCCACCCTAGGTGCTTGGTGAGTTTTTGGGATTGGTTTTATTTAAACAATTTTTAAATTATCTAGGCACACATTCTTTTTGGGATTCGGGAGTGCTTGATGGTACAATTGGGTACTAGGCTTTCTAGTTTTGGGCCATGTTAGCTTCTTATGAGAAGAGTTTGGTTTGATAGATCTTGGATAGGTTTTTTCAGTTGATTTAGGAAGTTTATAGAGATTGGCAAGTTCTGCGATTAGAAACAATGTTATAACCTCCCATTTCAATGCTTCAAAAACAGCCTCAATCCTTGAAAGCATTAAAGCAGTATATGTTCATCAAGAAGATTACCATGGTGACTGTAGATACTGATTAAACTGGTGGCACTTTTGCTACCTAAAAACGTCAAGTTTCACAAGAATCTTGTTATAGTCATATGACAGAATTGAATGAAGCAGCCACTGCTATTTCGACACAACTTCAAAGGGGAAAAAATCAATTGCATTATTTTGGTATAGATCAGATCAGCTACTTTTCAGCACAATGAGAGAAAAGGTTGCCATGGGATTGGAATTCATGTAACATTAGCTGAAAGAGGGAGTTTGAGTATCCCAGGTAGGCACTTTGCACCGGGTGCAGCTTACCAAGAAAAGGAATTTCTGAACCTTGAAGTATGGGAGGGAGTCAGAATTTGTGCAAGTTGT
This sequence comes from Ceratopteris richardii, assembly GCA_020310875.1. Taxonomy (NCBI): domain Eukaryota; kingdom Viridiplantae; phylum Streptophyta; class Polypodiopsida; order Polypodiales; family Pteridaceae; genus Ceratopteris; species Ceratopteris richardii. Next base: position 242,878,602 of record CM035406.1, read on the forward strand.
AAAGGGGAAGATCAATAACAACAGTGAAATCTTTGTCAATGTTTTATGAGTTTGTAATATTAATCTATTAAAGGTGGGATTTGGTCTCTTGGAAACATTCAAATGTACATGTGCTCAAATGACCAAGTGTATCAAAATACGAAACGGAAGTTTGTTAAGATCTCATACAGAGGGGGGGGGGGAGGGAATACTCATGCATAGGCAGCATAGCTATTTATGAGGGCCACAAGTATAGGAGGATCTTAGTGTACACCATTAGTCCTTGCTGCCTTTATCCCCAACACATGTTCTTTCTTTTTCCTGTTTGTTTTTTAAATGATTACTTAAAGGAAAACATTGCCCCCTTGGTTCGTTAAGTCCTCTTTCTTTTGTGTAAGCTCAAATTCTGCTGAGTTTATGAATCTAGATGCAGCCATATGCCTCTTGAGCCTTATTGCTGTTCTCTCCCCTCACACACACTTCCCCCCTCCTCCCTTCTCCTTCTCTACATATCTGTCTCTTTCATCCAACACACATGTGCATGTGCATACACACACCAAAAGAAATTCACGATGATGAATTTGTGAATGTAATATTTAAGTTGATGTGACAGTTATTTTGTGCTGCATGTACAGAGGTTATCAAAAGAAAAATGCTGTGAAGAAGGTGTTGAGTAAAAGGTCAACACCTGTTGATGTAGAAAGTCTTGGAATGGAAGGTGGAAAGGTTGTTTCTGAACAGGAATTTGAAAGCGAAAATGATACTCAGCATCAAGGTAGTGGGGATCAAATCAGTTCAAACACTCGAGAACATTATAGAGTGGCTTCAAATACTGAAGAACAGCATGAAGCTACTTCAAGTACTGAAGAAAAGGCACCAGCACATGACATATCAGTTGATGATGAGATAAAGCTGGTAAAGGATGATCCTAGTGTTCTTTCTTCCACGGTGGTTGATTTTCTGGTATATCTGTTTATTTCCATCTCTTCTTATGCACTGGTGTACCTGTTTGCTTGCATCTCTTACTATGGACTGACAGCTGTGGATGACGGCTGTCCCCTTTTCTGTTTCTTTCCTGCAAAAGAAATTATTTCAAATCTGAAGAAAGAAGTATTAATACATAAACTATCTGTCATGGACACATAAAGCTCGTAAAATATGATGCCAAATACAGTTCTTCTAATTGTTAATTTGTTTGCAAACCTGTGTTGCTTCATCTATCATTTTGACTTTTGACATTTGTGAGCTGTGGCTTATGTGTGTATCTAATTCAAATGTATGTTCAGATGTTCATTCTATAAGTGATTGAGTGATATTTGTTAATGACCTAGCTCACGAGTATTACCATGAATTTATAGTCTTATATTTGATCAATTGTGTTATCTATACAGAATTAATCAATTGTATGAAGAATATATTTCTACAGGCAGCATGATTAAACATCAGCGATCAATCATCATTGATAACTTACATTGTGCCCATGTGCCCATTGTCATACATCATGGATTATACATGCATTTACAAAAAGAGTCTACATATATGGCATGTCATTGCAAAATAACCATTCACGTTCCATTAAAATTGAAAGTGCTGAGAAATGATTGAAATGGCATGTTATTGATAAATAAACATAAGTGACCATAACACATAGTATTTATGAAGTTCACCATCACTATGAAGATGATGATGATCATTATCATTGTAAAGAGCACGGGAGACATCATCTCAATCTAGCCAAGAGTCTTTTGTATATGAACATAGAGTATCGCTATGATCCTCATGACTAATAATATTTTCATAATCAGAAGATGTGGAAAGATGATTGTCTCATAATCTGGCATGAGATTTGAGCTACTGGGGCATCTCCTCCCATAAACATGAGGCCTTTCCGGTGCATGTTCTTTTGTTGATGTTTTGGGAGGTGGTTTCACCAATAACCTGTTACCCTTTGCAACAGTACCTATGTGAATGCTTCTATGAAGTATGTTCCTTTTTTGTCGATGTCTATAACATTTTTATAATGTTACTGAAAATGACTTCGATCTCTTCATTTGGACAATAAAGTTAATGTGAACACATTCACATACACATCTGGCAAAATACAAACATCTGTAACACAAAAGCGATCATGATCGTGAAACTTGAAGAGGAGAAACTGGGCTTAAAAAGTAAATTTAAATTTTAGTACTTGGTGGATAACTTATAAGTTATCACATTCTTTTGCTTTGGGAGTAACCTTTGCTAGAAGGATCGAAATTTTTAAATACATTGTACCGTAACACAAAAGCAACAACAAGGCCGCACTAGTACTTGCTATATTTGTACGAGTTTAACTTTGGAAAACATGAGATAGAAAAAGAGGTAATTGCAGCTTGTGCAACCAGTTGAGCATGTATATCTGTCTGCAGCCCCTTTTACTTTGTAAGAGCAATGGAAATTAAACCAGCCTTCATTCTCTGTAGTGTAAATGAATCCACAGTTTGCAGGTAGAATATTCTTTTGTACATTTCTTGGCTCTTTAAAAGCTTCAAGCTCACACATGCATTCACACACATTCAGCCGTCTTTAGAATCTTTGAAGTTTGGGTGTCATAGAGAGTTTGAGCAGCCGATACGTAGTATTGCATAGCTCTTGAGTTCGCTACATTGAATGTTCACACTTCCTCATTAATTTTTCCTTTTTTCTATAAGTTTTTTCTTTACCATCTTCTCTCATCATTGATAAAGCTATTAATGTCATTTGTGCAGCTGCGCCCATGTGAAAGCTGTTGGCAATTGTAATTGGCAACAGAATTACATGGTGTTTTATATGGGTCTACCATCTCATATTGATTTTCTAAATGATGGATAGGCAGCCAAATTTTGTCGCTGTTATGTGCAGACCATTTGACCAAATATTTGGATTTGCAAGTATTGTGAAGGCACTTTAATAGCCTTAAGATCTCATGTAAAAAGCTCATTTGCTTGGGCTTAAAGATGATGGCATCGGAAAATGCACAAAAGTACCACCTTAAGTTTTGGATGACTTGACAACAAAAGTCCAAGTCAAGAACTGACTTGATAATGTTGTGGAAGATAGGCATGAAGATTATCATGAGGAAGAAATGGGAGATCATAATTCAGCAGGTCCTAGGATTGTATGGTGTGAAAGCGAAGGTTCATGGCCTCGATCCACAACATAATTATATGTTGAAGCAAGTCAAGTTCAAACTTCAAATGACTCGCTATATAGTAATATTTTCATGATTCATGAAAGCAAGCATGAAAGAAGGTTTGCAAAAGCAAGCCATGGAAGTGGCCACTCAGGAAACTACTAAATTTTTCATCCAATATGGCATTCAATTCAATGTTGCTGATACCCATGCATGGAAGTGAATGATAAATGCTACCAGCAAAATAGGTGCACCGTGGTAAGGACCATATTCACAAATATTGAGAGCAAAGTTATTGAAGAACGGAAAAAGTAATCTCGAGACAAGTTGCTTTCATTGTGGATGATGTGGCAAAAGTATGGATGCTCTACATTATGTGATGGATAGTCAATTACGTAAAAAGAGACGTGTAAACATTTTAGTATCATCTTGTAAGGGCACAAAATTCTTCCTACGATGCCTTCTTTTCAGTCTGGCACTACCATCATTGGTACGATTCATGTTTCATATTTATTTTCTACTTATTGATCACTTGTAAATCATGTTTTATATCACATAATATCATTTATGTAATATGCATGATGCTACTTTGCATGCATAATGCATACTGTACATATGATGCATTTATGTAAGTGTGCATAAATTATTTATGCACATTGCATAATGCAACTATGCATGTGGCATGTAATAATTAATTCATAATTTCATTGTTCCATGTACATTCTAATCAAATCACGTTTCCATATTCATAAGTGAATTTATCTAAAAACATGTGCAAGAAGTCATTGTTGAAATAGGCCTCAAAAATGCGATGCAAGTATTATAATTCTATATGTGCATACATGATATGATACTTGAAATTTGACATGATCCTTGAGAATGTTATGTAGGTCGTTACAGATAATGGGCCAAATTGTGTTTCAATGCACCATATGTTACAGGAGGTGTATCCTGAGATAACAAGGACTCCGTGTGTTTCCTATAACCTTGATTTGATGATGGAGGATATTGAGAATTATCTTGGGTAAGGGCTATGCTTGATAAAACAAAGTTCATTGTGATATTTGTAACCAACAAGCACAAAGTTTTGAATATATTTAGGGCAAGCTCATTGTTACACTTTCGGAAACCTTCAGTCACTCGTTTTTGTTATACGTTACCAAGTTTGTGCATTGACTGATTTTTATGATTCTTTATAGGCTATTTCCATTGATGTTTGTATTACTATGTTGGGTTGATAGGTATCAAACAATGAACTTAGTCCTTGAGCTGTTCAAGGAAAAAGTTTGAAGTGGGAAAATGTGTATCATAGCAAAGAGATGTCTGCTCTCACTCCTATTTGGCTACTTGGATATTAGGAAGATCCTATCCCTTCCTGAGATGCCTACTGCTAATTGTTTTCTCTCTTACGGGCCTCAATTAATTGTATTCACATTGTATGATTTCTAGTATTTTCAGGAACAACAGACAATCATCTATGTGTGTGCAAACTGGTGCTTTTTATGCAGTCTACAGGCAGTGCTGCAGATCAGAATTTTGTAAAAACCATGGAGGACTTGATGAGCAAGGTCAAAGATGCAGAGAAAAGTGAGCACTTATCTCTGCCTTTTTCGTATGGTCAAAATAACTCCTTACATTGTGCTGTGAGATTCGATACACTCTTGATTGATGCCAACCTATGAATTTCTTCTTTGTATTCTTAATCTCTGTTTGTGATTGTTTAGATATTTTATCTCTTAATCAAGCTCGGATGCAAAATTTAGAGCAATTGGAGCAGACACTTCGGGAGAATGAGGCACTAAAAGAACAGGTAAATGTGTTAAAATTGCGGCTTGAAGAGGCAGACATCAGATTGAAAACTGCAGATCAAGAAAAGTCAAAAATAAAGTTGCTTGAGCAAGAAGTAGAAATGTTGAAGGAAAAAGAAGAAATCAATGCCCTTTCTAATGATGATGATGGAGATCATATTTCATTATCTGAACATATGAAGGCCATGGAATCAGAGTCTGTGAAACTAGCAGCTGTTGATGTAGAACTGAAAAGGTTCAAGATAGAGAATGAAACACTGCACAAGGAGATAAAGTTTCTGCAAAACGAGTTGGCTAATGCTAGTAAAGAGGTCAAGTTCTTGGAGCAGCTTAAGCAAGAACGAAATTCCTTACAAAAAAAGCTTGCTGAATCTCAGGGCAAGGTAGCTGAAGCTAACTCAATGGCTTTGGAGTTGGCAAAACTTAAATTAGAGAAACAGATTGAACGGGAGAATCCGAAGAGAATAGAAACATCAGGGCCTTCATTGAATAACACTGAAGAATATAGTAACAAGGTATCAAAGGATTCCATCAACGATCTGGAGTCATTGGTGTTGAAACTGGAAAGTGACAATGAGATTCTGAAAAAGGTTCAGGCTGAAAATGAGGAATTGAGGACTCAAATTCAGCTGCTTGAACAGAGCCTTGTCGATTCAGATGCACTTATTAGATCTCAACTGGAGTCATATCAATCAGAAGTAGAGACTCTTTATTCTAGTCTTGAGAATCTGAAAGCAGAAAAGGTTGCTCATTCTGAGGAGTCAAGGGTAGTTCATGTACCATGGGAGCTTTGGAGTCACATACTCACCTTTATTGATAAATTGTTGCTAGAGAAGAAGCTTTCACTTTCAGAGAGTGCTGCATTGAGAGAGATGGCTTGGCGACAAGAATTGAAAATTAGAGATGTATTTGTGACACAGAAAGGGCAGCCAGATGAAGATATTGTTTCTGGGCTATTGGAGCTTCTGAAGGCAAAGAAAAGGTACTTCAAAGATTTGTGAAGCACTCTCATTACGTACTGTATTATTAATAATGAAAGCATACTTATAAGAGTTAAATTGCAGGCCAGGAATGCATATTGTGCACATTGCAGCAGAGATGGCCCCAGTTGCCAAAGTAAATACTATTCTAACCTTTGAGGGTACTTTAAGGAGCTACGCAAATTGCAGCAGTCTTTCAATACTTTCCTGATAGTCTGCTGATTTTAACATTTGGTCTCTCTTATAATATATATATGTTTTTTATGGCTCCTTCCCATTTGCAATAAAGGTTGGGGGGCTAGGTGATGTTGTAACTGGGCTAGGAAGAGCATTCCAAAAAGAAGGGCATCTTGTGGAGATTGTACTTCCCAAGTATGATTGCATGGATTATAGCAGAATAAACAATCTTGAGGTGCAACATATTCTGCTCTTGTACAAATTATAGGTTTTTCTCATTGTTACAAACTTAAATGCTTTATTCTCATAGTAGAAGAATATGTTATTCTCAAAAAATTATGGCTTCTTTCTGAATTGAACAGGCGGTTAGTGTTGGTCTTGATTCTTATTTTGATGGTTGCACCTTCAAAAACAAGATCTGGACAGGGATCGTTGAAGGTAGGTTGTTGAAGAAGTGGTTCGTGTCTCTGAAAGAAACATCCGGATTCAATAACTGAATGTTAAATGTCTTGTATAGGCTTGCCTGTATATTTTATTGAACCTGAGCACCCTTCAAGATTCTTTTGGAGGAGGAAAATTTATGGTGAAGGTGATGATTTCAAGAGGTTTACATACTTTTCAAGAGCTGCTCTTCAACTTGTCGTGCAGGCTGGAAAAAGGCCAGACATTATTCATTGTCATGATTGGCATACTGCTGCAGTTGTCCGTGCCTATTCGAATCCAATTTCTTTTTCTTTTTATTTCGGAAGCTAGGTTAAAGATTTTGTACAGCCATATTTTGCTAAGTCAAGGCATTTTTGACCTATGAAGGTATAGATATGAGATTCTGTTTAACCAGTCTCATATATTGAATAATTTGATGTGCAGGCGCCGTTATACTGGGACGTTTATGTTCCCCAAGGTCTGGATTCTGCAAGAATTGCATTTACTTGCCACAATTTTGAATATCAAGGAGCAGAGGACCCAGTTGCACTCGCTTCATGTGGCCTTGATCCTGAGAGAATGCATCAGCCGGACAGGATGCAGGATAATTTTATACAGAATCGAATAAATCTACTGAAGGTCTTATTTCTCAGTAATAAATTCGTATTCAAATTCCGTGTGCGACAGTTTGAGTATGTTTTATGTGCCCATGCTCATGCGCCGTACATTAATAGCACATGGGTCTGAAAATAACATAGATTATTGGTTTTTGTCTCTAACTTTGAGGCCAAGCCCGATGCTTTGTATAAAATGGAGCATCCCCTTAGACATTTCAACGTTCAATTCAGAATACTGATTAAGATCAGTATAAATAGAGGCTTTAATAAGTATTATCAGTATAAAGAAGATTTATAGTGTGGAAGTGCCAGAATCATCCATGTCATGCTGAAATCAATTTCTGATTTATTATTGCAGGGGGGAATTGTTTTTTCAAACATTGTGACCACTGTCTCTCCTACCTATGCTCAAGAAGTGAGGAACATAGAGGTATACAGAGAAACTTCTTTTTCATTGACATATGGAATCACTTATGTAACAAATGAATTGTCGTATGGTAATATTTTTTCCACATAAATGCTTTTATTATATTAACATTCAGAATAACTCATAAGGATCTTTGTCATAATAATTTCCAGGGGGGCAAAGGACTACATTTGACGCTTACAGCTCAAGCCCATAAGTTTTTTGGAATATTGAATGGCATTGATACTGAGGTTTGGAATCCAGCATCTGACTTGCTTATAAGCCACCAGTATAGTGCAGAGGATATTGATGGGAAGGCAGCAAACAAAGAAGCTTTGAGATCCGCTTTGAGGCTCTCTGGAACAGTTCTTGATTCAGATAGGCCCATTGTAAGCTTTATTGTCTTATTATAAACTCTCACTCAATGTCCATGAAGGCAAATATCATGTTTTCTTGTTCTTTGATTGGTTTGATTTCTTTCACCTTCATCCCTTATAGTATATGTGCATCAAATGTTTTCCTAATGTCTAAAATCTGTTTGATTTGAACAAATGGAAATATTTCTTGTATGTTTACTTTTAATATCTGTGACTGGAAGTGGAACTTTGTTTCACAGCAGAATTTATTAGCTGGACTAGTGCAGTTATCCGATGGGACATTTAGGCTTTTTGCTGAATTTCTGTATAAAATCCACAATGGTTGAGGTGATCTTTGAGGTTGATGCTCCTCTGCTCAATGAGTTATATAGTGGACCTGTCCTCACTGGGTGGCTACTTTAGGGACGGACCATGAGCACTATCATAAAAGCGTGTGGTTGCCTGTTTCATTTTTGCAGGCATCTTGGGGTATTTAGTCGCCCTACGTGTGCATCAAACAGGAGGTTGCCCCTGCACAGTCATGAAGTCGCCCTACCAGTGCATGTAGTCTCCCTTGATCACCTGCCAGGGCTCGTGATCGCCCATGCTTGAGTTCGCCCCTGCACTGTCATGAAGTCGCCCTATCAGTGCAACAGACATGAGGTCATCCATGTCTAGGGACGTATGGTCATCACATTTTTTTTGTAACTTTGAAAGGTAGTGAAGAAACCATTGATTATTGTTCATAGAACTTTGGTTCCTAACTATGTTGATATATTTTGGTAGTGATGTGTGTGAACACACTTAGGACTACAAGGGCACTTTTTTCCCTCTTTAGGAAGTTCCCCCCCTAGCTTGTATATACACCTATAACCCTGACCGGTCACTTATCTTTGTACATTCAATTGGTAATACACTCTTGTTGTGTTGTTCTCCAAGTTTCTTCTTCCTTGTGTTGTTGATGTGCTTTTGCATTCTTCAAACTCCAACAATTAATGTTAGAGCAGGTCGCTGTGTTCTCTAGGGCATAGTTGACACCCTTTTATGAAGGAGATTCGATGGACACTTTTCTGACAAAGATCAAGGATTTGAAAGAGCATTTGATTTCTTAATGGTCTTACTTGTGCATACCATTCTTAATGGTCTTTATATGTGCCAAAGTTTAAGAAGAATTTGCTATCATTTCGAGCACTAGCCAAGATTGGCTTGGTTGTTAAATTTGTTGATGGCATATGTACCGTTCAGGATCTCTCGAATGGTGATGATATCATTGCTTTTGGCATTTTATGTCATCGGCTCTATAAGCTCATAGATGATGCAAAATCTGAGAATGATTCAGTATTCGAACTCCATGATTCTCATTCTATTTCAGATGCAAAGCTTTAGCATGCACACTTTAGTCATCTAAATTTTGCTAGTTTGCTTCGCCCGCGGAAAATTTGAAACGGTGTTCTCTCTGCCCAAACTTGAGGCATGTTCTAAACGTGTCTTTAAAGGTTGTATTTTGGGTAAAATGAAGTATTCTTCCTTTTCCAAAGATGGTTCAGTTAGAGCTGCACATAAATTGCAGTTTGATGTCTCTGGTCCTATGCAGTCACCTTCATTTGGGAATTACCTATACTTCTTGACTTTCGTTGATGACTTTTCTTGGCATGTAGGGTTTATCCATTAAAAGCAAAGTCCGAAGTGTTTATGTGCTTTAAATAGTTCTTGTGTATGGTTGGAAATCTATCAGCATGTAAAATGGGCATTCTCAGTTCTGATGGAGAAAGAGACAAGACTAGAACTAGAACTGGAACTTGAAAGTACTTATTGGGTGATCACGACTCCTTGAGCTCCCAAGCCTAGCATTGGCAAGACTGAGAATGAATGTGGCCAACCCCTCCTTTTATAGGTGTCCAAAGGCAGTGAGTGCTATATGGCGATTACGACTTGATGATGTCATCAACTTGAAATAAGACCTCCCGGTGTCAGAATTTAGCAAATAGATAGTTTCTTGGGGGTTTGCACGTTCTGGATGCAATGGTAGCATTAGTTTCTCGAAAATCTTAACCAAACATGAGATATAGGAAACTTACATGGAATTTAAGGTTTAAGATTATTTTCTTTGTGTCCATGACATGTACAATGTCGTATACACCTCAACAAAATGGAGTTTTTGAGAGGAAGAACAAGTCTCTCATGGAAATGGAAAGATGTATGGTCAAACGTCAGGCTTTATCACATAGCTTCTGGCTTGAGGTTGTTATGTGTGCAAGATATGTACTTAACAAGTGTCCCAGCAAAGCCTCGTATGTGTCACTCCATATGAGGCTTGACATGTGTGGGTTTATCCATTAAAAGCAAAGTCCAAAGTGTTTATCCATTAAAAGCAAAGTCCGAAACGTTTATGTGCTTTAAATAGTTCTTGATTATGGTTGAAATCTATCAACATGTAAAATGGGCATCCTCTGTTCTAATCGAGGGGGGAAGTATATGTCTTGTGAGTTTAATGCATTTCTAACTAAACGTGGAATAACATACCAATGTACAATGTCGTATACACCTCAACAAGATGGAGTTGTTGAGAGGAAGAACATGTCTTTCATGGAAATGGAAAGGTGTATGGTCAAAAGTCAGGCTTTACCACATAGCTTCTAGCTTGAGGTTGTTATGTGTGCAATATATGTCATTTGATAGTCTTGCAACCAATGACCTTGCCCACATCATTAACTCTGAGAAGGACTCTCCTACATGTAATATTAGATTTTCAAGCTCATCTAATGTTCTTTTTGTACCTGGCCAGAATGTCTCAGTGGATTCAGTTTTTAATGCTTCCTATGTTTGAAAGATTTTCGGCGTACTAGCTCAACCATCTGTCTTCTAATCCTTCAAGTATTGATGGGAAGAGCATAAGAAATGCGTTGTGTCGTTGTTGTAGACCCCTACTTTTGCATGTTGAAAGAAATCTTCGTACGTGGTCTTCGGGATTGTTATTCGAATCACCATGAAATGAAGAGAATCTGATGTTTATCCTTGACAGTAGAGCAGAAAGCTCCTCGGCCATAGCGGTGTTAGGAAATTCTATAGAAGCAGGAGTAACTTGGGGTGAAGGCCCTTGAGTCTTCGCTTTATCCTCTAATCCTTCTAATCTAGTGACGATCTCCATTTTCCCTGAGGTGGACAAGGTGGAAAAGCTTCCCCCTGGTATTAAATAGGGGTTTGAAATCCTTCTATGATAGCTCTTAATTGGTGTCTTCTTAGGGCTCAGCTAGCTCTCTTTACGAGCTCTAGTGTGGGTCATCGACCATCTTGAGAATTTTTCATGGAGAGGAGAAGGCGACAGTCCCAAATTAGTGAGGCTTAGTAGAGGAGGGTGATGGAGTAGTTGCCCAACTATGGAGGAGGGGAAGGCGAATGGAGGAGTCTCACTAGCTATGGGGAGCCATATGGAGGAATCGCCCAAAATATGGAGGAATTATGGAGGTGGTGATGGAGGAGTTGCCCAGACTATGGAGGTGGTGATGAAGGAGACGAAGGTGGTGATGGAGGAGACACCTTGACTGCGGGGAGTTGGCTTCAAGCACAAAAAATCTTAAGTGCAAGGTAGGCTAACTTGCACCTAAGGATTTTGAATGCAAGAGAGGACTATACTAGCTTAAATATTGAAGTTGCCCGAAAATGGCTGCCCTTTTTAGTACTCTATCTAGTGATTTCTCAAGGAAATCTCCAGAAGCCCTATCCCACCAGGCATGCCAAATTTTCACCTGTAAATGGTGAAGTAGTATATGTGGGTACAGGGAATGCAAAATGCTCTACTCGTGGAGGAGCCTGGGAACACCATGTAATCTCATAGACTACATGCAACTTCACACTACTGCAATTGGAGAAAAGAAGGAATACTTAAGAGGAAGACATAGAAACATTGGAAACAACAAGCTAGAGTGACAAGACAGAACAACAAGATAGAGTACAAGACAGAAATAACAAGCTAGAGTGATAAGACAACAACAAGATAGAGTACAAGATAGAACAACCCGTGACTTATTCAGATAAGCACAAGAGTGATGACAACCCAATACGATTCTATCTTCTTAACCACCCCAATATCCTCACACTAGCACCAACTAGTAACAGGTCTACTGGTCCAAGGATGAGAAGGATAGATCTCTCAATTGTTAGAACTAACTCTTGGCTTGTAATCTCTCTCCTAAGATATCTATCTTCATCTATCATCTATCATATGTCTGTCTCTTTCTTTGAAGAATCTTCCTTTTATAGACGAGGGATAGGTTACAAGAAGAGTGGTCTATTACATAAGGGTAATGGGCAATTATTACATTGGGAAGTTTTAATTGTCAATACCGCTGGTACCAGACTTTGTCTTGTAGTGCCGAGTGATCGGGGTCCACTTGGCCGCCTTGTCAACTTTGCAGCCATCGCGTTGCCAAGGCTTGGCCCACTTGTCCCTTGGTGAATTTGAGAGTCTTGGCGCCCCTTTCCAGCAACTGGGCTTCATGGCACCCAATTGGCTCCTTGGCTCCACACTTGGGCTCCTTGATGCCCGATTCCAGCACTTGGGCTCCTTGACACCCAACTTCGGCACTTGGGCTCCTTGGCGCCCAGTTGAAGTATCTACTACCTTTTACCCTGCGCTTCAAATTTTTTTTTTGTTCTACAATTTTTTTCTTCATTCTTGGTAGCTCATGCATATTTTGGTTGAGCAACAAGCAACTTATTTTGGCCACTTTTAGTTGTGAGATTGAGTATAGGGAAGCTTTTACAACTGTTGAGTGTGTGTGGCTCATACGCCTTTTGACTAGTATGGGTGTTGGTCAGTCTTCTGCCACCACCATCTTTACTGACACTGGATAGTTAGATCACATTGGAAGTTATGAGGAACCCAATGTTCCATGCTCACACGGAGCACATTGAGATACACTATCATCATGTCATGGAGAGGCTGAGAGATAAGTTTGGCTTATATGTCCACATAGGATAATGTTGCAGACCTTTTCACAAAGGTCTGCCTAAGGAGAAGTTCGAAGCTTTTTGCAAAGCTTTGGGCTTACTTCCTTTTGTCCACACGTGAGTGCAAACTCTTTGTTCACCGCATCACTCTGAGGGGGGATTTGTTGATATATTTTGGTAGTGAACATACTTAAGGCCATCGGGGCACTTCTTTCCCTCCGTAGGAGATTTTTTTCCCTGACTTGTATATATGTGTATAACCCTAATGGGTCACTTATCTTTGTACATTCAATTGGTAATACAATCTTCTTGTGTTTTTCTCCAAGCTTTTTCTTCTTCCTTGTGCTGTTCGTGTGCTTGTCCAGTCCTCGAACTCCGACAAACTATGCTTTTTAAATTGGAACAAATGATCAAAGGATCAGATCTGACTTGGTTAGCAATGGATCAAGCAATACAGGAGAAATATGTATTTGGGGAGCCTATGAAGAGAACTGTGGTTACAAAGACTCAAATGGACGTATGGGGAGTTCTTGGGGCATGTACGCTCAACACTGCTCACTACATTCATAATTATCCATGTTTGAAATGATCATATATCTTCTGATTGCTGAACTCTCAAGTGTCTGGGATCTAGTGCTTTCTCCCATCTTGTGATCTATTTACCTACCCTGTGTCTGCATTCCTGTGTGAATGCCAGAAGCTGCAGCATTTTTTTTTTTCTGTTCTCCACTTTGAATAATTGGTCAATACTCCAAGAAGGCACTAGACATTGGGGTCAACAGGGTGTTAATATGTCATGCTGTGGCTACATAGGAGCAATCTGGTTCCATTGCATAGTCTTATCTTCTTGAATTGTTTGTAAATTCATGGATCTATTGTCTTCTGGGTACATAGGCTGGTTTTGGATTCCAGGACAGTTCTCTCAATATTTCGAAAGAACTTTGATGTTGTGGAAGGTTCTTTGATCATATGAGAGTGTTAAACTTTCATCAGAATGATTGTGTTGAGAAAGGATCATGGGCTGTTATGTTCTTGTCCATTGTAAGACAAGTAGACTATGCAAAATTTGCCTCTTGAAGTGTTATGCATGTCCATTGCATGACAGATAGAATATGCAAAATTTGCTTCTTTGTCAAATAGCATAAAGACAATCTTATTCCTGTCCATGAAGCTTCTACGGATTAAATTGATTAAGGCCAAGACACAACTAGAAGTGAGAAAGCCAAAGTGCTTGACCCAAAATCTCAACATCGGATATGTACCAAACATAATGAGCATTCTCATTATCTTGTTCCTGATGTGCACCGTTTTTCTCCAGATTTGACTTTTTTTTTCCAACTCTCATTTTGGTGCTATACATTATGCATTATGATGCCCCAAGAATACTCCTAAAGCTGCCTATAAACACGCTATTTTTATGTGGAGGTTCAAGTTGCGGAAGCAACTACGAAGAGGAAATTATCAAGGAGAAAATCAAATTATTTTTATCACACAGATTTGGATTCATTATGAGAGATTCATCATCAAGATCTCCTCAATAAATGATTATTGATATTTTTACGAGCCCAAGATATCTTCACATCATAGAAACTTCAGATTTTGTGGGGAAACACTGTTCTCCTTCTGGACTAACCAAAGTACAGAGATCTTCTGGTGTTGCCTCAAAAAAATTATCTATCAGGAAATTATATTGCTGCTTAGAGGTTTTCCTATGCTATGATAGATTATAACATGATTATATAGGTGTAGGGTTTGATATTTTTGAATGCTAGCTGTGGCAAATTGTTTTTACAATATCATGTTCTAGATCAATCGAAATTAATCACATCTTCTCGAGATTGTTTTGTTTTTTCACTTATAAAATTTGGGTTAATTCCTACGTCCAGGTTGGCTGCATAACCAGGTTGGTTCCACAGAAGGGTGTCCATCTAATTCGCCATGCCATTTTTCGAACTCTGGAGCAAGGTGGCCAATTCATCCTTTTAGGTTCTAGTCCAATAGATCAAATACAGGTAATGGCATCATTGCCACAGTGAAAATGTACAAGTATTTGGATATATTCACATGATGATATTGTTCATTGATCCTATTTGAACTTCAGGAGAACAAATCAAGTGGACCAAAAAGAGAAGTTCAAGGAAATGCTTGTGGCATGTGTGCACGATCATAAATTCATTCTTAGTTCTATATCCACTATTGGGCTGTGTTGATGTTAGTGGGGATGACACAGTATTTTGTTGACATCACACATAATGGAGTCAGATTGCACTTTTTTGGCAGTGAATTAGTGGGTCTGCCTGGATTCATCCTGATATATATATATGTTTGTTGCATTAGTGGACTTGCAATTTTTACTTGTAAAATCTTCATCCGTGTTGCAACCAGTTGATACATGTGTATACCTGTCTTACTATTGAGTTCATGCTTTTTTTTTTTTCTTTTTTTTTTTTTGGTTTGTTTGGGGGGGGGGTGTGTGTGTATGTGTGTGAAATACTTTAATCCTTGGTTCGCTATTTAGTTTGTGGTTGACTGCCATGAGCTTCTAGTTGTGCTTCGTTTCTTGGAGTGAATTTGGATTTGCTTGGATTCATCCTGGTATATATGATAAAGGATAAATCTCAATCAAAGGTCTGATTTAGAGGCTCTAGGACCACTGAAAAACCTATTTTGTGCCAGTTTGGCTTCAATTAAGTGTGCTAGTTAGAAATGGCTGAATATGGTCATACATTTGAGTGCTAGATTATTTGAGATTATAGAGCATGAAACTGCGAATGCAAACACACTGCATACATAAAATGATGTGTATAAGGCTATGGGGAAACTATAGATACACTTATAAGTATTTTCTTTGTCATTTGTACTTATTCGGCAGCGCGAATTTGAAGCTCTATCCCAGCAGTTTAATGAGCATCCTCACATCCGACTAATCCTGAAGTATGATGAAGCTCTGTCACATTCCATATATGCAGGAGCTGATATTTTCATAGTGCCTTCAATTTTTGAGCCATGTGGGTTGACACAGGTATAGCTGCACAACTACATTAAGTGATGTTCATAAAGGCCTATGCAATGTGGTTGACTAACCTGTTACATACAGATGATTGCCATGCGTTATGGTGCAATACCAGTTGCCCGAAAAACGGGTGGGCTGAATGATAGGTATAAAGTTATCTTCTTTAGTGTAACAATTGCAAATGATGAGCAGTCATTATCTTGCATTATTTTCTTATTTTGGACTGTTTGAGACTCCTTTTTAGCAGACAATGCAGCAGCATCTTATGTGTTATAAATTCCATGGTTTATCATGAAGACCATGGAGAACGACAGCCAAGGATCTATGAATAGATATTAACACAAGGGCACATAAATACTTTACTACTTCCTGAAACATGATGCATTCATCATATTTACAGAAGCATGAAAGTATGATTCAAGTATCGTTGGAGGTCTCTTTCAAAACTATAGTGAGTCTCCAGAAATATGTACTAAAAGGTGTGAAGGTCATGCAAAAAGCTTAATATTTAATCATGTGCATGAGTTCCCCATGAGTTCAGATGTAGTCTAACATGTGGCTCGTATGAAACCCCTGAAATGTGGATAGCTTTTGATGTTCTTACCTTGAAATTAAATAATTATGAGCATGATGATGGTAACTAGAAAATAGGGTCATTATGAGCATCATTACTATTCCTATCATTATTGTAATCATGAAATCATGATACTTAAATTTATTCTTGTCATTATCATTCCTCGTAGTGTCTTTGAATGGCTAAGTCATATTCCAGTACATCGAACATTTGAGTTGTCTGGAGTTTAATTGATGCTTTTGGAACAATTAATCACCTGGAATCTTAAAGCATCTAATGGACATAAGTATATTATTTGCTATTCAAAAGCTTATGCTTGAGTGTAACACCATTTCAATCCTTATATGGAAGCTAACTCATTTGGACTTTTGAGCAGTGTTTTTGATGTAGATGATGAAACTATTCCGCAGCAAATCAGAAATGGATTCACTTTTGCAGGCATGCACGAAAAGGTAGAATTGATAATCTCCTTGTATGTCCATCAAATCTTATACCCATGTAGTATTTGTACCCTATTTTCTGTAGAAATTTTATGACAGCCAGGCTCTGGTTGTAGTGCTCTATATCTTGCTGCATTATTCAAGCAACCTTGTACTTGATGGCAGGACTTGGAATCTGCTTTAGACCGTGCTATGAATTATTTCATGCATAGAAAAGAGTGGTGGCAGGAGCTTGTCAAAAAGGCCATGATGATGGATTTTAGCTGGAATAACTCTGCTAATCAGTATGCTGAGCTTTATGCAAGGGCTATTGCCAGAGCAAGAACAAGATTCTGAACAGATTACCAAGAAATTCCATTCCCATAGTCATTTTCAAGCATTTTAGCACCATATTTGTGAAGTCCATGATCAGCATTGTTGCTACTATATGGTTCATATTAGCTGATGACTACAGATTCCGCAGGCTTGCTGTGGCAAAGCAGAAAAGGCATTGACAAGAAGGATAAAGCTTTTCTGAGGCTATCAGAAGAATGCGATGGTTCTCACGGCTGTTGGTTTGTGCAGCAAGTATACAGAGAGTGTTCATGCAGAATTGAGTGCAACTTTATCTTACATCTCAATCAAGCAGTCAAGATGAGTGCAATGATTACAAATCTGCTGATTTCTTTACA
Source organism: Ceratopteris richardii (assembly GCA_020310875.1). Taxonomy (NCBI): domain Eukaryota; kingdom Viridiplantae; phylum Streptophyta; class Polypodiopsida; order Polypodiales; family Pteridaceae; genus Ceratopteris; species Ceratopteris richardii. The sequence continues at coordinate 242,896,147 of CM035406.1, forward strand.
CATTTTTTGACATTTAAGTGACTCCTCACTGGTTTGCTGGGTTCTTCAGCATTAGAAGGCTCATGTGTGAATATGGCAAAGCAAAACCTACAAGAGGTGCTGTATTATTGTTTACTTTAACTATTATGTATGACATTCACCCAGATGAATGCTGCCTCACTCCACTGCAATCTGTGAACCAGAAATTAATCTATACATGCACACACAAAACCAAACATGACACTTAACTGTTACATTCTTCCAGCTTATTGTGAATCAACCCTGAAACCTCTGAATCTTATATCTTTCCACTGTAATTCATTGCCTTTGTAAGAATCCCGGATGTAAAAAAACAGCATTGTTGATGTTGATCCTGGCTTGGCCAATCATATTTGATAGAGAGATCTCTTTAAATCTCTTCATTGTTTAATTTGTTGCTAGCAGGGATCAGATGCCATTGTATGCATGCGTGTGGCTCTGCAGCTCCTTGGGTCTTGACATAAGATGTTTGGCTTAAAAGAGGGTACCAATAGGATCCATGTAACTGTGAATTTGTGCTTTATGAAAGTTTTCTGCATGACAGTAGTTGATGAGTTAAAAGTTATAAAGACAAGCAGAATAGGAAAAATTTAGAAGACACTCGTGGAGGTTTGGGAAATTCATTTATCTGTGCTGGGACACGCTGAAGATAATTTTGTAGATGATCGAACATGTACAACATAACAATATACTCCTTGTTCATAGTATTGTTCAACGTTGAAGAACATTGCTTGGAGGTAAGGACATCTCACCAACTTTTATGTCCGCTCAGTCTCGCATCCCTTGTTTGTGAAGTGTCTCCTCTTTGATGTGTCTCTTCCCTAGGTCATTAGCCACCCCTATGGAGATGGGGTTTCATCAAAAGATGTTGATCTTGTGTCTTCTAGGATAGTACCTTTATTATTCTCAATCTATATGAGACACATGATTGTCCTAGACCATATTGATGAGTCTCAGTCTCTGCATTCATATGGACTCCTTAGTTTTGGATAGTCAAGTTTTCTTCTACCTAAGCTAGAAAACATCATAGATGGCCCATCGGCCTTTAAATCTTGCTCTATCACGTCTTCCCTAGAATTGAATCTTGTTGCTTTCATCATGCCCCACAGTATCTTTGATCCTTGAATGGATCATCTAGCATTGGTCCTACTTTATATGATTTTATGAGGCACTGTTGCATGCTTGCTTGCTTCGAAGTTTGATCATAGTCAATATATTAGTAAATTATGTTGAGAAAACTAAACCTCATGCTTATTGTTTTCCCTTAAACAAGTCTACAACCTCGACAAACCCAAAACTCTAGTTGTTGGGCACGACACTTGAATCAAAACATCAAGTATGTCAATGTAGAGCTAGGATTGACCATTACACGAAAGTTAAGGACCTGGTTTGTGAGTGCATTGGATGTCACTCCACTTCCCAAGGTATTCAAACAAGACATCTATTTTACCTTGGCTATGGTTTTCATGTGAGAGAGTTAGATTGTAGTCATTGGGGTAATTGTGTCAAAGCTGTTGATGAGCGGCATTCATCGCATCAGTTTTTGGATTCATGATTTTGAAGTGTGAAAGTGTAGAATTATGGATGCATGCATAACGATTATATCAAGCCACAGTTGAGCTTTACAATATTGCCAAGAGAAAGTTGGCATCTGCATCTTATTCTTGAACATCTTCAAGTTTCTTAACATCCAAATATTGCGGAGCAATAGGAAGATACAGCTTCTTTTAATCCAGTCAACAGCATTATTTGTGCAACCAAAAAGCAGGAAAGAACAATCAAATTTGGTGGGCTTTACAGTCCAAATGGGAAATAAAAAAAGAGTATTCCACCATCTTTGGATATGTGAGCATGACCTAAATGCATGTCCCATATTTTCAGCATACGAAGCACAATGTGGACATCTCACGCCTTAAAGTCCATGTTTACATAGGAATGCCCCTAATGTGAAATGATCAACAAAGATTCTCCACATGAAAATTTTCATTTTATAAGTAAACGAGGAGTCACAGATCGAATTGAACCTTGAATGCCACCAATAATACATACATACATACATACATACATACATACATACATACATACATAAATGTATGTATGTATGTATGTATGTATGTATGTATGTATGTATGTATGTATGTATATATATATATATAATATATATTTATGTGACACACACACACACACACACACACACACACACACACACACATATATATATATATATATATATATATATATATATATATATATATATATATATATATATATATATATATATATATATATACATACATACATACACATACAAGTCATAACAAACGAGAACAAAGACATGTTCTCTTTTCTATTTGAGAAGAAATGCATAAAATGTTGAAAAAATGGCTCATTTTCCTATTCCGGAGTGAAAAACATTATTTCGTTTTCAATTAGTACCATGAAAAACCACCATTGAAGCATCAGATTCATGAAGAAGCTTACTAAATTATTTTCAATGCCAGAAAAGGCCATCGAATGGTCCAACACCTCGTGTCAGAGTTTCCAATTTCAGAAAGTAGTGGCAATAATGCCAAAAACAAAGAAACTCAATCTCTTGATATAGGGCTTGGCACTCTTGATGTGAGATTTATGTTCTCATTCTTATTAAGAATTTGAGTTAATCTACATGGAGAAATAAAATACACTTTTCAAGAGTCAATATATATAACATCACATCATTGGACACTAGCATAAACATTGGAGGAGCTTTTCTGCATACTTCTATTTTAGCTCATCAAGCTATTCCAATCACCACTTCAAAACTATGAACTTAATCAGTTGTAAATGTGAAGCAAACCACATATCAATCCAACAGAAATGCATCGAATGTGAATTGGGCCAAGCACAAATAACAAAAACATTGATCCTTATATTCCAGTAATCAAATCATTACAAAATTATATGTTTGAAAAGTTCAAGAACCCTTTTACAATAGAAGTTGACCATATAAATGCTCGGCCTCTTGCATAGCAACATCTTTAGGGATTTGAGTAGGTTTCGAGGGCTTTTCTTGCTCTAGGGCTGGCTCCTCAAGGTCAGCCATGTCTCTTGCTCATCTACCAATGATGGCAGAGGCTCCCTTGATGCAGGCTGGAATCTCTCTGTGTTATCTATATATTTCTTCCCTACCTCATGCTCCTCATCTGGGCATTCATTCAATCCATTAATCCGCATTCACGAACCTATGTCCTAGTGTGTGATTTACATTGGTCTTTACCCTACAAATTTATAATTATAAGAACAGTGTCACGTGCAATTTCTAGAAGGAGACAAAAACCAAGTACATACCATGTAAGACACTCGACAACATGACAACTTGACTTTAATGCTGTTGAGACAGAGAAGGATTGGTCCCTGCTATGAAAAATGACAATCCTCCAGAGTGGCGACATGGTCAATTCAGCAAAATTTTTCACCATCTTTCATATTTGTGGGTGCTTGAATGGCTCATCATCATTAATAGAACCACTCATTCTAGAGTCGTATGGGATGTCTGCTAGTAAAGGGAATAATGTTTAGTCCAAAGGACTCATCCTCGAAGTCCATCTCCTTTGCCTTTATTCTAGACTTCTCATGCCTTGCCCTTTGGATATGAGCATGGAAGGCAAAAGGACAGTCTTCATTCGGCTCACCACTCTTCTTTCAAGGTTTCTGCAAACAAAGGACGAGTGTCAACTGATGCGTAACATCGAAATCCTAGTGAAATTCGATGCTTAGCATCGAATTTTGACTAAAGGTTGTTGTTGCACATAGCAATTCTCTGATATTCGATGCTAGGCATCGACTTCTAGCATGTGTCTTCCTATAACTCGATGCCCCGCATCAAATAGCACTAACTACTCGAGAAACTCAATCATATTATATTGTAATGAGCAAGAGAACTCACCCAATCACGGAACAATATAAAGTATTCTGACAATGCTTTGTACGAGGAGGTAGTCAAGTACTTTGCCTGGACTTCACTCCATGTGAAGCACCCAAACCTCCTCATCATCACCTCCCGAATCTTCATATAAACCTTGTGACTACATTGTGAGTTTTAAAACAACATGATAAGTTACTGAAAGAGCGAGAAAAACCGATCAATGACAAGACTACTTTCTTATTTAGCTCGATGGCCATCTCCTCAAGGTTTAGGTCTTTGGAAATGACCCTTGATATTGTTGAAATTATCAAAGTGTCATCCTTTATGCCTTGCAATGCTCTCCAAGGTGTCAGCTTCATATCCTCATCAACCTCTTCAATGGAGAGATCAGTTTTCTTTCCCTTTCCTTTTACATCCACCTAAGGATCTATTTTTGCCTTTCCCTATTTCTGGCCTTTGACCTCTTTGTTGTCACACATTGTGAATACTTTATCATGAAGATCCCAGATTTCCCTTGTCTTGAAGGCGAGTTGGAACCATGGGTCAAATTTACAAAATGCATCTGACTTCACATTGTTATCCACTGCTATCCCTACCTCTATCAGGCACTACTTTCTTAGATTTGGATGAATCCTTCCACCATCTGCCCTTAGGGCATCAATATACTCATGGTGGAAGAATCTGTACGCTCAATGGATGACATTTCTGCCTATAATCATTGTCATTGTTGTGGTCCCAAGCTAGGAGTTTGGCCTCCTCTATAGTCAAACCAACATAGATTTTACACTCTGCATACCTGAAGAAGTATGTAGTTGGATGTTCTTTTACAAGCTGTCTTGGGGCCTCTGCAGAGTGTGATCCTTCAATAACATAGTATGTATAGTCCTCAAACAAACCTTCGTTGAATTCCTCCACTGACCCACATTCGTTTGGATCCACCATTACCAAGAATGGTACGATGGTTGCGTGTGGGTTCATCTTCATCTTCTTAAGGTTCTATACATGGAGATTATGTGGCTCCCTTATCTCAAGAGGCCTCCTTTTTGTAATTGGGTCTATTGGGGGTCTGTTGATTATAGTAATGGGGAGGTGGAAAAGTTGTCCCTTTTTCACGAGCTTCTTCTTGGAAATCTCCTCCCTTATCTTATTCTGTTCTGTAAGCAATATCCCAGAAGCGAGCTCTCCTCTAGGGGCAACTACATCATCCTAAGAGTCTGAGCTTTCTGTTGATTCCACATCAGTTGGCTTGGTTTTCTTCAGGGGCCTCTTCTGTATGGGAAGCTTGCCCTTCGACTTTATAGGTGTAGTCTTCCTTTGTTGGCTTGGCATGATATTCCCCTATATCCATGGCAAGAGATTCATGATCAAATTTTCCGATTCCCTAGAGATTTGAGCGAGCCTCTCTGACACAACATTCAGGGCATAGGAGCTCCATTTTGCAAATTGTATTCGTCAATCCTTTTGAAGTCTCCACTAGGAAAAGGAGGTTATATGAGTCCTCATTTTCATAGTCCACCTTGAACACAAAGCCATATTGAAAAACCTTCATTGTGGTAATCCACCCCCCTTAAGCGCCATTAAACACAAGCAGAGTTGCATTTTTCTCCTCTATGTACTGAAGGCACCACTCTAGGTTTTTCATGTCTGGAAGTGGTCTATCTTTCCTACTGACTTCACTCTCTTTGGATATATTTTTTCTGTCTGGCTCTCCCTCAATGGGCTTGACACTACCATGATCACATGATGATATGGCCATTGGATTACTTGCACGCTCAGAGGACAAAGACAATATGCTCTTCTTTTGCTTCATCGGATTGTTGATATATTTAGGTAGTGATGTGTGTGAACACACTAGGATCGCCGGGGCACTTTTTTCCCTCTTTAGGAGGTTTTTTCCCCCCGGCTTGTATATACGCCTATTGCCCTAATGGGCTACTTATCTTTGTACATTCTCTAGTAATACATTCAGTATTGTGTGTTTGTGCTCCAAGCTTCTTTTTCTTCCTTGTGCTGTTTGCGTGCTTCTGAAGACGTCTAACTCCAACAATTGGTATCAGAGCAGGTCGTCCCTTCATCTAGGGCGCCGTCGACACTCCTCCATTTGCAGTCTCAGAATCGTACAAATTTTGGTGAGCATACTTAGCGTGTTTTCGAGATCAAAACTTCGCTCTGTGGTGTCGAAATCGCGATCTGAGCTCGTTTTGGCCTTCGAACGCATTATCGTAGCGCTTGTGCAGGTTATTTTGTCTTTTTGTGCCAAAGGTATATACCAGTTTTTGTTCACCAGTTTAAGCATCTCGAAGTCTACTACAGGTCTAGCAGAACTCGTCTGGGCAATTCTGTTCAACTTTTTGAGGTACAGTCAATTTTTTGCATCAAGGTATTTTAGTCATCGGCCATGGCTGAAAGCAGCGATGTATTCCGTATGTTGGCTGTTGAGGATAAGTTGGATGGTACCAACTACCCATTATGGGCTTATATGATGCGACATGTTTTGGTTGCAAAAGGATTGTGGAACATTGTGCAGGGTGTTGAAAGACGTCCTGTTACACATGTAATGACAGGTACTGCAAATACAGGTGCTAGAGATGATGAAGATGGTGTTGAAGATGATATTCTGCAGATTCTTGTTCGTGCTGTTGTTTCTGTTGCACCTACTGTAGAGCAGATTCGTTGGGATGGCAGAGATGCCCAGGCACATGCATTGATAGCTTTGTCTGTCAAACGTGCTATTATTCCTCATATTCGCTCTTGCAGAACAGCTAGGGATGCTTGGGATACACTTACCACATTGTACCAAGCTAGGAATGAGGCTCGTGTTGCTTACCTCCGAAAACAGTTGGAGAGTGAGCACATGAATGAAGGTGATTCTCTGGACAGTTTCCTAACAAAGATAAAAGATTTGAAGGAACAGTTGATTTTTGCTGATGAGGTTATACTAGATAGCTCACTTGTGCAGACCGTTCTGAATGGTCTTCTTGATTCATACCAGAGTTTTGCTTCTACTCTTCGGTTGATGATGAAAGGCAATCCGAATGCCTTATCATTTGAGGAGTTAGTCTCTGTTCTGTTGCAGGAAGATCACTCCAGGCAAAACACGTCCATTATGCATGTTGCAGATCAAGCTTTCCTGGCTAGTCAGAAGGGCAAAGGAAAATGGAGCTCTTCTACTAGTAAGCAGAAATCTGCAAATACTGCACATTCGAAGAACCAGGATAAAGATGAGAAGAAATCAGAAAAGCAGAAATTGTTTTGCAAGTACTGTAAAGGGAATGATCATATCATAAAGAACTGTCCAAAACTGGCTGCAAAAGAGGCAAAGAAAAAGGAGGCTGGAATGGTTGTTGCAGAAGCCTCTACAGAAAAAACAGTCTGCTAATCTTGTGCAGGAAGAAGAATGGGCATTTACTACTGTTTGCAGTTTTGACCCATCTTCTCATGAGTAGTGCATGTCTGTAGTGGACTCAAATGTTTGGTACTTTGACAGTGGGGCGACCAAACATATTACCTTGCAGCGCAGTTTCTTCTCTTCACTCGAGCCTGCCCCTATAGGGAATACTGTCACATGCGCCAACAACTCCTCTTATCCTGTTATGGGAGTTGGAAGATCATTCTGACTACTACTGATGGTAGTTCTTTCACCTTGTCAGATGCTTTATTTGTACCAGGGATCAAGAAGAATCTGTTATCAGTTTCTGCATTAGCCAAGATTGGCTTGGTTTTGAAATTTGTTGATGACAGATGTATAGTTCATGATCTGTCAAATGGTGATGTTATTATTGCTTCTGGCATTTTATGTCGTGCGCTATATAAGCTCATAGACTATGAAAGATCTGTTAATGATTCGGCATGTGCAGTTCATGATTCTCAGGCTATGTCAGATGCAAAGCTTTGGCATGCACGCTTTGGACATCTGAATTTTGCTAGTTTGCTACGCCTGCAGAAATCTGATATGGTGTCTTCTTTGCCCAAGCTTGAGGCACCTCGAAAACATGTATGTGAAGGCTGTATTTTGGGCAAAATGCAGCGTTCCTCCTTTCCAAAAGATGGTTCAGCTCGGGCTATGCAGAAATTGCAGCTTGTACATAGTGATGTCTGTGGTCCTATGCAGACACCCTCTTTTGGGAATTACCTTTACTTCGTGACTTTCATTGATGATTTTTACAGGCATGCATGGGTATATCCACTCAAAGCAAAGTCCGAAGTGTTCATGTGCTTTAAACAGTTTTTGGTTTTGGCTGAAAATCTGTCAGCATGTAAAATGGGCACCCTCCGTTCTGATCGAGGGGGGGGAATATATGTCTTCTGATTTTAATGCATTTATGGCTGAACGTGGGATAGAACACCAATGTACAGTGTTGTATACACCTCAACAGAATGGAGCTGCTGAATGAAAGAACAGGTCACTCATGGAGATGGCGAGGTGCATGGTCAAGAGTCAGGCTTTACCACATAATTTCTGGCTTGAGGCTATCATATGTGCAGCATATGTACTGAACGGGTGTCCCACTAAAGCGCTGCAGTCTATCACTCCATATGAGGCTTGGCATGACCGCAAGCCATCTGTTGCTCATCTGCGTGTTTTTGGTTGTTTGGCATATGCACTAGTGCCTGAACAACATCGCAGAAAATTGGATGATAAGGCAGTAAAATGTATTTTTGTTGGGTACAGTTCTGAAAGTAAAGGCTATTGTCTGTATCATCCACAGACTAAACGCATTCTGGTTAGCCGTGATGTTGTCTTTGTGGAAGATGCTATTCAGCCATTGCTTTCATGTACTAAGGAGACATCCGTTAGCTCCAAAGACATGTATGATACTTTGATGCCTCTATTACAGGTGGACAATCTAGGGCTGGTCCTAATGAGGCAACTTCTCAGCCTTTGTAGGTTTCATATGATGATGCAGATCATTCTATTTCTGATGCAGATTTACATGATGCACTTGTTGATGAGAGAGCTGATATTGAGCAAGCAAAAACTATGCCAAAATGGCTGGTGCAGACTTTGCGTGACAGCAAATTAGATGCACCTTTGTCATATTGTACTCGTTCAGGCTCTCATAGTGCTTCCTTTGCATCAGATTGCTATGCTATGGCAGCGTCTAGTCTCTGTGATGAGAATGAGCCTGTTTCTTTTGATGAAGCACAGAATTCAGAAAATTGGATGGCTGCCATGCAATCTGAATATGATGTTATAATGAAGAATGGTACATGGTCTTTATGTGACTTGCCTCCTGGCAAGAAGGCCATTGGCACTAAGTGGGTATACAAGCTGAAGCGTAAACCTGATGGTACAATTGATAGGTATAAGGCTAGGCTTGTTGCAAAGGGTTATGCGCAGGAAAGAGGCATTGATTTTGATGAGACCTTTGCACCTACATGCCGTATGACTACTGTTCAGAGCATTTGTGCACTTGCAGCCCATCATGGTTGGAATGTACATCAGTTGGACATTAAAACAGCATTTCTGAATGGTGACTTGCATGAAGAAGTGTATGTTTTTCAGCCCCGTGGCTTTGTGCAGAAAGGGCATGAAAACCAAGTGTGCAGGTTAAAGAAGGCATTATATGGTTTAAAGCAAGCACCACGTGCTTGGTATGAGAAGATACATGCCTATCTGGTTGCACATGGTTTTGTGAACACAGTCCAACTGAAAACACCTTATATGTTAAGCGTGCTAATGATGTGCTTCTGATCATTGTTGTCTATGTTGATGACATGCTGCTCACTGGTCCTATTGAGAAGCATATTGCTGATTTCAAGGCTGATTTGCATGCCTCATTTGAGATGTCTGATTTGGGGCATTTGCATCACTATTTCGGCATTCAGTTTATGCAAGTTGATGGTGGAATGGCTTTGTGTCACACGAAATATATTGACACATTATTGCAGCATTTTGGCCTTGAAGACTGTAAGCCTATTGCCACTCCTATGGAGACATGTTTACGATTGAGTCTTCATGATGTTGGAGATGCATTTGATGCTGTTCTCTATCAGCAGGCTGTTGGATGCTTGATTTACTTATGCATTACTCGGCCAGATATTGAGTTTGCTTTCTCACAGATGAGCAGGTTTATGCATTGCACAAGAGTCACGCATTGGAAGGTGGGTAAGCGCATCTTTCGCTACTTGAATGATACTCGGTTACTTGGGTTGTTTTATCCCAAGGGGGGATCACTACCGCCATATTTGCATGCTTTTTCTGACTCAGATTGGGCTGGTTGCTATGACACTCGTGTGTCCACCAGTGGTTTTTGCTTCATGCTTGGTAACTCATGTATATCTTGGTTGAGCAAGAAGCAGCCTACTGTGGCCACTTCCAATTGTGAGGCTGAGTATAGGGCAGCTTTCACAGTGATCGTTGAGTGTGTGTGGCTCAGACGCCTTATGGCTGATTTGGGTGTTGGCCAGTCTTCTGCCACCACCATCTTCAATGACAGTCATAGTGCATTGACAATTGCGAGGAACCCTGTGTTCCATGCTCGCACTAAGCACATTGAGGTGCATTATCACTATGTCAGGGAGAGGTTCTCTGCTGGGGAGATCAGCTTGGCATATGTGCCCACGCAGGAGAACATTGCAGACCTTTTCACAAAGGCTCTGCCTAGGGAGAAGTTTGAAGCTTTCCGCAAAGCTTTGGGCTTACTTCCTTTTGTGGAGTGATTTCCACATAGCTTGGCACTTCCTTATACATGAGTGTCAGCTCCTTGTTCACCGCATCACTCCCAGGGGGGATTTGTTGATATATTTAGGTAGTGATGTGTGTGAACACACTAGGACCGCTGGGACCTTTTTTCCCTCTTTAGGAGGTTAAAGTATTGTTGTGATTTGAAATATTTGTATAAATTAGGAATGAAGAAACTAAAGCAGCTAAGAGAGAAATTCTTCCATTTACAAAGTGAAAGGCAAGATTTATACCTTGTTTCTCACATGCAAATGATTGAGGATAACATGTCAGTAACACATGTTTCTTTTGAATATTACTTTAGTCAATGGATCCGATGTTGTAGGGCTACATTTAAAATTGTGAATGGGGAATTGCAGAATACATAATTCAACAAGAGCTTATATGTGGAGATCTCATTATCGATACATACGAGGGAGTTGGGACCAAAGGTTCTATTAGTCGTCATGCAATGAGTTGGATGATGAACTATTTTAGTTTGCATTGTGAAGTTATGCCTACAACTAGAAGGTTACATTTGTCAGGTAACTTTACTCGTCCAGAAGTATTTCAAGTTATAAAGAAGAAATGGAAAGTAAAAATAAGAAGTATGCCTTGTATCAAATTTTTACTCGATTATGGAAAGAAGAGTTTGACAATGCGAGTATTCCTCGTAAAGTTAGAATGGGTGAATGTTCAGTTTGTGCCACTTTGAAAAACATGCAAAGGGGGCCACAACACCACAAGAAAAAGATAATTTTAAAAGCCTTCTAAAGAACCATCGTGAGAGTCAAGCTTTAGAAAGAAAGAAAGTAATTCATCATCGAAGTAAAGCACTTAGAATCCAGAGTATTATATGTGTTTGTTGATTGATGGCATGGATCAAAAGAAAACATGTCTACCCCATTTTGCTCGCATTCCTAAGGACATTGGAGATGAAGTCCTTGTGCAAAATTTGGTTGGTGTTTTGGTATATAATGGAACCATAAAGTTGAAGGTTTTGTTCACATATCCCAACGTTCATAATGATCCGAACCTTACGATTACTGTGATTCATAAAGTTTTGAAATCATGGGACGGTCTTTGCCACCAAATCTCTATTTGCAACTTGATAATACTGCAAAAGAGAATAAAAATTCTACAGCCTTTGGATATTTATGCATGCTTGTTGATAAACAAGTGTTTCAGAAGGTTAAGGTAAATTTCCTTTTGGTTGGGCACACTCATGATCACATTGATTGAATGTTCAGTACCTTCTCTAAGAGGATGGCATGCCGTAATGCTTTTACTCTTCCAATATTATTTGTGTTGATTTTTGAAGCATGCACTTCAAAGCTTGAAGTTCAACACCTTTCAAAGATTTATGACTTTAAGCAATTTTGCTTAGTAGGTATTGTTAACAGTACTAAGGTTTTGGCTACATTGCACAACATTAGTTTCAACCACGTATTCTTGATGAGGAGGCTTAATGACATTACTCTTTTATTCGCAAAGCAATATTCATGTTCTCCAGGGTGGGAGCCTAAAGATGGATGCAAAATTTTTATTGCATGTGCATAATTTGTCAATTGATGGTGCAAAACACACCATGTGAAGATAAAAGCAATATGGAAAGATGTGTAAACGTGATTGAGCAAAGTAAAAGGTGGATGCATGTACTTATGGAGAAGAAGAGACAGATTGAGCATGCAAAAAAATATGATGGAGATTAAGATGTATCTTGGTGGGATGAGTTTTTTAACCATCAAGAAGAGATTATAAAGAATACCATTGCAGGGCATTGGCCGATTGATACTCCATTCACATGGGATTTTAGCACACAAAGATCAGTGAACGCGGACCAAGCATGTAATGCAGATACACATCAAAGCTTTATGCATCCACCAGAAAGGAATATTTATGTAGGCCCAAGGATGATGAAACACGTCGAAGCACGATGGCAAGGAAATTTGAAAGAAATAAATGTTGGAACACTTATTGCAGTCCTTGTTGATGGTGATGAGGCTACTAGACCATTTTGGGTAGCAAAAGTGTTAGAGGTCATTAACGATATTGATCAAAGAAGAATAGAAAGTTTGGTAGTCCATTGGTATTATATGAAAAGTAGTAATGCATTCACTAGTAAGTATAACTTAGAAATGGTATGTGACACTCGCAAATGAACAAGCTCAAAAAAGAAAAAGAATATTTGAAGTACATCCACCCTTAAAATGGATGATGTAGATATTCTTGTTTATGATTTTGCCTTGATAAAAATAGGGCACTTCAGGATGGCAACGATCAATATGATAAACCAAAAGCTTCCAAATATATGTGGAACATCTAATCATAGGCAAACAAGAAGATCTATGCATGATCCTACAGAATTTGGTATGTACTTGGATGACGATAGAGCTCTTGTTGATATAGAAGAAGAAGAAGAAGAAGAGAGCTCCCAACAATCTCAGTCTAAATCAGATGCATCCGATGATGGGAGTTGTGAACTAATTTGGAAACCTATGACATTTTCTATGCTTTTACAACTGCTCGAAAGCACTTCGCATAAAGAAACCATATTCTATTGCATTTTTTAATCACTATCAAAGATCCTCGAAGACATGTTTAATCTTTATTTTTTATATAAGATTTTTTATCACTTTTATATTTCTCATATAGATTCAGAAGATATCAAAGCTAAATAGATCCAAATTAAAAGCACATTTTTACCTCCTAAATTTTCAAAAAATGATAAATAATGTCAAAAAATTGCATATTTTCACTTGATTTTTGAAATGTATGCATACTAGTGCAAAGGGTTTTCAAACATAAGATGTAATTTGCTTGCTTTTTTACAATGAAGTTCTCTTTTTATGACATAGTTCTCGTTTTTAATGACTTGCTATTATATATATATATATATATATATATATATATATATATATATATATATATATATATATATATATATATATATATATAAAATGTATGTACACACACATGCACACACACATATATATATATATATATATATATATATATATATATATATATATATATATATATATATATATATATATATATATATATATATATATATATATATATATATATATATATATATATATATGTATGTATGTGTGTATGTATGTATGTATGTATGTATGTATGTATGTATGTATGTACGTACGTATGTATGTGTGTGTACATATATATATGTATATATATATATATGTATATATATATATATATATATATATATATATATATATATATATATATATATATATATATATATGCACACACACACACACACACACACATATATATATATATATATACACACACATAGATACATACATACATACATACATACACACACACAGACCGCAAAGCTCACGTCCTACTACCTCTGACTTCTTCACACCCACTATGGTGGGATGCGCTATTGCCCGGCTGCAGCATGGCAGGGCCCATGATCATTTCGGTTTACAGGCAGAGCACCTCATTTATGGAGGCACGACTCTCGCACCGCTCATTGCCCATCTCTTCAACCGTGCATTGGTTAAAGGGTTCCTAGACTCATGGACTGAGCACACCATAGTGCCCATTCATAAGTCAGGTGGCACTATGCATCCAGCTACATACCGGACGATCATGATTGGTCCTATATTGGCCAAGTTATATGGGGCCGTACTAGAGACAGAGTTGAGTACTCTCGCTGAGAGGAAGGGCATCAGGGCTCTAGGACAGGCAGGGTTCAGACGAGATTTCTCAACCATTGACCACATCTTCACTCTGAGATGCCTGATCTACCAGGCCAGGGTGAGGAAGAGGAGATTATATTGTTGCTTTGTGGACTTTCGCAAAGCATTTGACACTGTTCCTAGGGATCGACTCTTCAGACGACTACTTGACATCGGAGCTCCGGAGGAGATGATATGGGGGATCTACGCCTTATACGAGAGAGTATCTGGTAGAGTCAGATGTCTAGGGGGCTTATCTGATCCACTTGCTAGCACTATCGGGGTGAAGCAAGGATGCCCTCTCTCGCGCACCCTCTTTGGTCTCTACATTGATGAGATAGTGGACTTCATACAGCAGCAGGGGGGAGATGGCATTGAGGTACACGGGTCCACTGTCCATATTCTTTTATACGCTGATGATATTGTATTGGTTTCAGAGTCTGCAGAAGGTCTACAGCATCATCTACACGGCCTAGATGAATTTTGCAGACACAGAGGGTTATCTGTGAACCTTGGTAAAACCAAGGTCTTGATCTTTCATACATCAGCACAAGTACGCAGACATAGTTTGTTCACAGCTGCAGGTGGACCGATCGAGGTGGTTGGATCATATGTTTACTTGGGGGTGACATTTACAGCAGCATCAGGAGTCTTCTCTATGGCTCAGGCAGCCCATGACCGCATCACACGTGGGTACGCAGCACTAGCTTTGATGGAGAGACAGTGCCACGAGGCATATTTTCAGGAGCCCCGCACAAAGGGGTGGCTCTTTGACACTTTGGT
>CM035406.1:243588737-243646237 GCA_020310875.1 Ceratopteris richardii
GGTCGGGAGGTTGAGGCTTCATCAAGAAGCTATTATAAAGTTCAATATGCAAAAGGGGAATAGAATCAAATTCATTGCGATGGGACATAGGCCACAGAGGCTTGCTATAACAAACATGAACTTAATTATCCTACTAATGATCTAGAAATGCTTGTTGTTGTACATTCGCTTAAGCATTGGAGACATCTATTGTTAGGGGTTAAGTTTGAATTGAAAACAGATCACCAGAGTCTAAAATACATTTTCACACAACCATTGCTTAACAATAGACATAAGCGTTGGATTGAATTATTAAGTGAGCAGCATTTTGACATTAAGTATTTGGTTGGTAAGGAAAATAAGGAAGTTGATGGATTGAGTCGAAAACTTTTACGTAATCTCCTTTTTCTAATAAATTGTTATTTTCTCGATCAAATTCAAGAAGAACTAAAACAAGACTTCTTTTATGCATCTATCTTGAATTTTTTGCATGCAAATAGAGGGTAGATGCCCAGTAACAGGAACGTCCCCCCATCCATCATTGGTGGGTCTTGTACCTTGACGGTCAAGCGGGCCGGCACTGAGCCGGCCCGTCCCTCATCTTGCTCGCTCACTCAAAGGGGCTTTGGACGTGTGTGGCAAAAGAGAGCCACTATGTCTCTCGGCAAATGGCAACCATGGACTTGACGACTACATCTCGGGCCAACCTTCAGTGGCCGTCCCTCTCCTCATCTAGGTTAAGTCTCGCTTCCGTTGCAATTAGCCTCCGAGCCACCCTATATCTTGTCCCGCTTCGGCTTCCGGGTTACTTAAGGGGATTGCCCCTTTAACTTGTGGTTGTCCTGCTCCTTGTAGGCCAAGGTGAAAACCCCTCTTCAAGTTGGACCGTCGCACCCTCCCCCCCCCTCCCGCTCTCCCTCTTGGAGTTGGACCGTCACACCCTTCCCCCCCTCCCTCTTGGAGTTGGACCATCACACCCTCCCCCCTCCCTCTCTCTCTCTCTCTCTCTCTCTCTCTCTCTCTCTCTCTCTCTCTCTCTCTCTCTCTCTCTCTCTCTCTCTCTCTCTCTGTGTGTGTGTGTGTGTGTGTGTGTGTGTGTGTATGTGTGTGTGTGTGTTTATCTATCTATGTATGTATGTACATGTGTATGTATTTATTTACATATACGTATATCTGTATTTATTTACATATATGTATGTATGTACTTACTTACATATACATGTGTGTGTGTGTGTGTGCGTGCGCGTAATTCTCTAAACCAAACAGGAAGTTCATCTATAAGTTGACATCAAAGCTCAAAATGAATGTAGACCCCATAGGCAACTAAGAGAAAGCATCATAAGATCACAAAAGCGATACAGAGTCTGGGTTAACAGAGGGTCTGGAGAACTTGCATGGGATGATGTACATGCTAGCAGATACATATTTAGTTTGGCAGGTAGCTGTTGGCCCTCCTGGCTCTCTTCCTGAATTCTTGAATAATGGACATGTTTCCCCTGCATTGTGGAATAGGAGGGGCATGGGATACTACGCTCATTGAATGTAATCTCAAGCTCAGGCCTGCCCAATTAAATACTAGATTCTAAACATACGAAAAAACAGAAATGATAACATACTATCTTTATCACAGTCCAGTTCATCTCTTTGTATCTAAACTCCTAACATACAAGGTACTATTCATAAACAATAGGCATCATATAACCCTCAATTGCAGGAGAGCTGATGTGCAGATATGTTTACATTGTCTCTAGATGAACAAGAGCAGATGCAAGGAAAACATGAAGCCCTAATTTTACACAATAATGCCTGTATTACATCTACATGAAACAAGAATACATGCAAGAGAACATGTAATACACACCAAGATGAATCCCAGCGAATCCTGAATTCACCCCAGCAGGAAGGTACAAACTATTAAATCCATCACAGTCAAAACTCAACCACAAGACTAAAAAGCCAACACATCCATTATGCATAGTATCTACCAAATACTAAGATATTCCCATTACTATCATCAGTGTTTAATAGTGGGTGTAAATTTAAAAATAAATGCAAGCTCACACAACATCCCACAAGCACACAAAACACACTGTACAAGCATGAAGTCATAAGCTCTGTGAACTGAATATCTATCACTTCTTGAAGTGGCAGGCAAACTCAGCCATGATAAAGCCTAGCACAAGCAAACTAAAAATGGGAAAAAATGAAATAAGAAACATGTAACCTTTTGAGCATGGAGAGATTTTGACCGTATTCCTCACATCGCAAACACAACAGCTGGATGCCTCTCTCCCTGGAGAGTGGCACCTCTTCTCCAAGACTTCAGAAATTGATTCCATGCATAGCAGACATCCAAATCAACTATAGCTGGCTTCAGATTGGGGCGGCGGAACTTCCCATTTTGTAAGGGTGATTCCAGGTGGAATTTTTTTCAAAACTGTAGTGCCGTCTTCAACCTCTTCACACATGCATGGAACATGCAGCAGAAGCAATGTGGCCTGCCTCCTTGTGTGAAAAGAAAATAAGGGTGGAACATACACTAAAAGCTATGAATTTCTAACAAATATAATAAAATAAATACAGATATGATTAACAAAAACAAAAATTTTATGATTTCTTGGATCCACCACTCAAATTGGACGGTGGAACTCTTTGTTCCTAGGGGGTGGGCCGGAACACTTAGCTCTCAACTTTTCCATGAGGTGGCATGAAAACATGTGTGCCGTCGCCACTCAATGTGAATAGGAGATGCCAAGTAGCAATACGTTATTGCATGTTTCATCTCCAAAAGGAGTGCTGCCGATCAACGTGAAACCCCCTATATATCATATGCCATCTCCATGCCCCTGTACCTAAATACACAACCCCCCACAGTAAGTCAAGCCTAGATAATGTTCCATTAGTTATGAGAAATGTGATGCATCATTGATAATTGTTCCAACAAAACAAACACATAAAATGTAATCAAATAAATAAGAATCTGTTGCACACCATGTTGCAGAATCCAACTCAGAAAAATAGTATGACGAATGAAAATGATAACTATTTCTAACTGGAAGAATAGAATGTTTCCTTCTCTCTTACCCCATAACACACAAGATCACACTGACAAAGATAGGAGTCTACTTCAACAGGAGAAAAACCCATTTATGATGAGAAACAACATTGGGAATAGATTAGAAATGTACATGCGGTGATCAGATCAAGAAATATACAACATACCACACGAATTTTTTGGAAAACAATGGCAAAAGCTATCTTACATAATACACATATAAGGGTGGCATACAAGTGTTGTGCTTGTCATATTCGACATATAAGCATCATTATAACTGTTGAAGCCATTTTTCCCATTTGTGCAGCTTGCCACCAGGAATAGATAAACTTCTGAAGCACATCCCTTAACCCAACCAGCATAGTAATCATTTTGGCGGTGGGGCTCCAACAATCACCACCATGTAGATGAATAAACCTATAAGAACACCAAAGCCAGCCACAGTGAACTTGGTGTCTGTCCAGAATGTTAGTGTTGCCCTTTCTGTCCTTTTCAGAGGGTCTACTTCTTCTGAAAGAGGATAATTCTTTTGCTGTGGTTGACGTGTTACATACTTCTCCATGTCTATTGATGACAAAAACGGCTTCTTTTTTTGTTGTTGATAGCTTGACCAGGCCTTGTCCCAGTCCACTTTGTCCCTACCGTCTGCAATAATTCCAAATAATCAGTCTCAGATTTGATGAAGAAGACAGTTCTTGCAACCAGTATTATCACTGTAACAAGCCACAAATGTACGACAATATGACCACTCCTAGATTCCTACGGATAAGAAAGTTTGGTCTAACGACAGGCCATGAAGTTCTCTATCCTTGTAATAACCCAAAGAAACAGCCATTTTGCCGTTCCACTTTATGCTACTACAGGTGCCTCTGGTACACAGAGAGAGAGAGAGAGAGAGAGAGAGAGAGAGAGAGAGAGAGAGAGATTCACATTATGATCTACAAAAAGCTGAAATTAACCATCACTACTACATCACAGGCCAGGGTATCCGATAAGTTCACATCAGAAACACTGGTAAATGAAAACTTACTGACAGGCCTGAGAAATGGAAGTATATGATAAAGCTTTTGATGAGAATGTACAGATCACCAAGAACATAATGAGCTGAAAATTTGTGGATAAGGATGTGCATGCACTCTAGATACTATGTAGAAACAAACTCGTGAAAATGCAAAGAGGATCCCACAGTCACTGTATCAAAGGGGGTGTAAGTGTATGATACGTAGGAGGAAATGAAGCAAAGAGCTTTCATGAAAAGAGCTTATGTGAGCCCTAAATGTATCCTACTCTCAATCTTGTGGCATGTCACTTATTGATAATCAACAATGAACTTAGATACTCTGGACATCATGAAAGACTAGTCTAATATCTCTAGAACCAAATAATGTTGTAGATGCATTCTCTAGCTCTTCAGTTCTAAGATGTTTGAATCACACTCTTGGATTGGCCATCTCTGTCTCTACGAGAAATGAAACCACTGTTTAGAAACAGTCATGTCTCTCCCTCCCTCCCCCCTCCCCCCCCCCTCCCCCCACCCCGCCTCCCTCCCTCCCTCCCCCCACCCCGCCTCCCGGCCCTCCCTGTAGCTTTTGTAATGTTTGGATATAATATTTGTACGTGTGATTAAAGCCAAATAAACAATTTTTGTAAAGCCAAAGCCAAATAAGCAATTTTGATAATAGCTTTTTTGTAAAAAATTACACTAAAGCAGCATTGGGGAGGCTAAAGTCTATACAAACAACACTTTGGGGGCACGATTACTAAGTTCTAGATTTATTCTATGCACTAGAGTTGTTAGGTGCTGCTTGTTGGAAGTCTTGAAGCTGTTTAGAAGTACTTTTGCTGCTGCCCTCTTCTTCTTTCCACGCACATGAGTACATGTACCTGCTGATTTTTGTAAGTTGCTATTATTTTTTGCTCACCTGCAGAAATTTACTCTATTTCCAGCACGTAGGCTATTTTTCTCATAAACAGTCTTATATCTATCCATATTCAAGCACACTTTCACTTTCTCTAACTCTTAGGCACATTTCTCTCCAATTTTTGTACCTAGATCCATCTACAATCAGCCTATCATCCAGGTTTTGTATATTGCACACATTGTAAAGTTATTCTTTCATCAAGTAGTTATTAATTTAGAGTAGCCCATTAGTTACTCCTCCTATCTCGTCTCTAGTCTATTTTTGTAATCGTTCATCCATCTTATTAGGTTCAAGGTGTGTATGTATGCAAGGGTTTAAGTGTTGGAAAGATCTAGTAATTTATTTTGAGCCTAACTCATTTCCAACATTGGAAATCACGGTGGATTCCTCGCCAAATTTTTCAGAAACCCTAATTTTTAGAGGTGGTTTAATTTTTATGTGTTAGATGGGTTAAAAATAGCCTTTATATGTTATATGTTAAGTTAAATCATATTTTGACATTATACTATCTGCTTTTCACATTAAAAGTGCTTTTCACCTGAAACTAAGGTTTGACTTTTGATGCAACAATTTTCGGCAAATATCCAAGTGCTATATACCATTGGATAGCTCTTGAGTGCTATCACAATATGTAGTAAACATTTTTTAAAATGGAACCACTTCTTATCATCTTTGATCTCGTGACTTCAAATATTTAGATATAATTTGCTGCCTCTTGAACTCCCTCGTAGAAGGTTGACCACATTTCTAACAATCCCCTTCTAATCTGAAACTAGGGGAATATGCCAGGTAGGTATATCTATTAGACGTTGAGTTGTTATTATTATTTAATGTTTTAGGTACCTGTTCAATTTTCATAGATCATGCTAAGTATCCACCAACTCATACAAGGACCAAGGGCCTTAGACATGAAGAGCACTCCCATAACACACATCACAAGGAGAACTCACACATCCCCCACTCTTCTCAGCAAAGTAGTGCTTCGAAGGATAGAGACAAAAAAAAAAGGATGACATGTTAATATAGAATATAAGCACAAACATACTCCCAAGATTATCAAGGTTGATCAATCCTTGTTAAATCAAGGTTATATGCTTTCTTATCTACACCTATTGTAAAACACATAAATACAAGAAGATGTTACATGATTCGACCACATGTTGATCCTATATAAGTTTCTCCATGTAGAAGAAATAACCACTCCTTGTTCTCATAAGTCTTCCTCCATGACCACCAAGATGTAGACGCTGGCTATCATATACATGGTTGAGTGACTAACTTCAAGGAGCATTAGAAGGTTGATTAGTAGTATGAACATCACTTTACATGTACCAGAGGAAGCAATGCTCTCCAAAATTGCTATTGAGTGCTAAATCCAGCAAAAATGTAATATTTCAGCATATACAAATTGTATGTTGCTTCTACAAAAGCTTAAATATGCCATGTTCTGATGTGACCCCTCTTAAAGTGTATAACTGTTCAACAGTATATTCAGCATCATCATAAAGATTGATCATCTGCATATCACTCATGAATATGTGGCTAAGCTTGTTCTATACCTTCCATGAAGATTGAATTCTGCTACATGTGGCCGAATTCTCAATGTACTCTAGTTTGTCATGCTCTGATACCAATTGTAGGTTTTTAGGCCCACAATAGATATAGAGACAAAGAGAAAATAAAGACAAGATGGAGAATGGACAAGACATGAGAGAGATAAAAAGAGCAAACCTCCAGATATAATGATTATATTCCATGATGAAGTACATGAAGTTACATGATAGCATAGAGAATATGCATGAAGTACAAGCTGCACATAACTTCACAATCTTCAAATTTACACAATCTTCAAAGCTGAAGATGACCTTCTCCAAATTGATAAGTTCCAAGTTGCTCAACACCTTGCATGTGATGAAGAAAAATATCTCCACCACCTCCAAGTTGAAGAAACACCACCCTCCAAGCCTAGCTCATGAAGAAGCTCTCCAAAAGTGTTGATTTATGAGCTCAAGAGCTTGTCTTTATATAGCTTTTGGTTTGACTTGATGTCAAAGCTAAATTAAAACACAAAAATCCATAAAAGCTGGGTTCCGAAAATCACAACGGATTTCCAGCCCAATTTTTTTGAAAACCCTAATTTTTTGGTTTTCTTAATTTTTTATGTGTTATATGGGCTAAAATATATTACATGCTAAATTCAATCATATTTTGATGCAATAATTTTTGCCAAATACCCATGTTATATATATATATATATATATATATATATATATATATATATATATATATATTCACGAAGGCTCTTCCTAGGGAGAAGTTTGAAGCTTTCCGCAAAGCTTTGGGCTTACTTCCTTTTGTGGATTGATTCCACATAGCTTGGCACTTCCTTATTCATGAGTGCCAACTCCTTGTTCACTGCATCACTCCCAGGGGGGATTTGTTGATATATTTAGGTAGTGATGTGTGTGAACACACTAGAACCACCGGGGCACTTTTTTCCCTCTTTAGTTTTTTTTCCCCGGCTTGTATACATGCCTATAACCCTAATGGGTTACTTATCTTTGTACATTCTAGTAGTAATACATTCAGTATTGTGTGTTGTGCTCCAAGCTTGTTCTTCTTCCTTGTGCTATTCGCGTGCTTCCGCAAACGTCTAACTCCAACATATATACCATTGATAGCTCTTGATGAGTACTATCAAAATATGTAATAATTAATTTTTATAATATTTTTACCATTTCCCAAAAATGAGATCATTTTTTACCATTTCTGTTCTTTTGACTTCAATCTTTATGATATAATCTGGTTCCTTTTTAGCTCCATAGTGGAAGGTTGCTCACACTTCTAACACGTTAATACAACAATCATATAAACCAAGAAGAATCTAGGAAATCCCCAAATTCATCCTCAAACAAAAGTGCAACTATAGGCTCATTGTAATCAACGACATCCACACTAACATCATGAGTTCCCAATAATGCATATAGAACTAAGAATGAATACATGCTTACACACACGCATCCCACAACACACACATACCAGCATGAACTCACAAGAAGCTCTACTAATTGAGTTTCTATCGCTCTCAAAAGCAAGGTGGTTACGTTTGTAAGGTTCATACAGTATATTAGATAAAAATACATACATGTAAACTACATACATACATACATACACCCATACACACGTTCATACATACATACATACATACACCCATACACACATTCATACATACATACATACATACATACATACATACATACATACATACATACATACATACATACATACATACATACATACATACATACATACATACATACATACATACATACATACACCCATACACACATTCATACATACATACATACATATATGTATGTACATACATGCATACTTACATAGATACGTACATACATACACACGCATATATACATACATACATTAACTTTTTAAACATCTAACTTGCAATATCCATCAAAATATACTAAAGAATTCAAACAAATTATCAATCATCATTTTTCATTCCAAACTCCAATCTTTAGACAATCCACATTAGACATATTATATGTCATCATTCATACTTGTTATTTACAGATAAGACCAAGGATAAGAGGCTCAAAGATGCTATTGAAAGCTCCGATGCTCTATAATCTATAGACAATGTAGCTCTCAAGAGAAAGTGTATAGGGTATAATTTATTTCAACCTTTGAGAAAGAAGTTTGAACTCTTCTGGAGCTTGAAATGACCAACTCATTATAGGTTCTCAAAGTGGGCAGCAAGGAAAGACGCTATCCCTCGTGTGCGTACGTAGGGGAGCTCTCAAAATAACTTTGCAATAGGTCAGCATTGTCCAACAATAGGTGGGGAATACTCATGCAAGAAACATATGTCCATGGCTTAATGGCCAGGTCAAGAAACTCAACAAAAAGATAACCTAATAGTTGGGTATGAACCGAATGAAAGGGCCAAACCTTATATGAACCGAACCTTAAATATGTTCCGGTTCGCGAGCTCAGAAGTGATGGCCAAACTCAACCATAATGAAGCCTTGCAGAAATGCAAACATAAGATAGGAAGAATAAAAGAAAGTGCATAGTTGATAGGGTATACACACCTATTCAATTGGCCGCAACTTGAACAAAGGATCCACAAGTGAAAATTGTATGCTCGCTAATACAACAATCATATATACCAAGATGAATCAAGGCAAACCCCCAAATTCACCCTCAAAAGAAAGTGCAAATATAAGCTCATGGTAGTCAACCACAAGCTTACATAGCCATCTTGGGAATTTGCCCAAATCCTCGAGGATCTATTGGATCCTATAGCTGCTCAGATGGAGTGGGGATGTCGGAAGAAGTACTTGTTTGAAGTGCTCTACAGACCTACTAAGTGTGACTGCAAACATGAGATCCAAGGCCGAACTACAACTAGATAGTCGAGGAGACCTCTGATGAAGGTCATGCCTTGCAAGGTCTCGAGCCTTCTTGGAAGGTATTTCCACTTGATGGCTAGTGGTTGATAGACGATCAAGGTCATCATGGCCACCTTATGGATATATACCAATCACTTCCACGATGATAGGCTTACTATGGGACAGAGGTAGACAGCCATCTACCTCATGCCACACGGTGTGACCAGGGGTCACATGAGTGATTCGTATCTTATGGACATGGGGAGTATCCTTTGGAGATCTTTTTGAGATCCAAGGCAATCGACCTATATGGTCTCGTGTGGATGAGACCTAATCTTAGGTAGAGAGACTCGTCCTTCCATACATGTTCAGTTTTCATACCTCTATGTGATAGGTCGGGTTTCTCTCTCATAGGTCAATGTATGTGATCAAGGACACAAGCTCAGGGATTAGTGAATGATTATTGAGGGTACGACTACCATCCTCCACATCCATAGGCATTATGTTCTGAGAGGATTGCCACAGGTGGGTCATGAACCGTATCTACCGTGAGACCACCTAGAGTGGGAACTATGCACATGTTTTTGTTGTATATACTCTGTGGAAGGTCTTTGAAGATGCTTGCCATAAGAGAGATGATATTGGGTGACTCTGTATCACCTACCGAGATTGCCGTGTGAGAGAGAATCTTCTTCGCAAATGACGACCGACGAGATCTACCATGTGATAGAGGACTCATTCCTTGGGTACTTGTCACGAGATTGAAGAAATTATTTCTTCAATAGGCCACTAGTGAGAGATGCATCCACATGGCATGACTAGATTCGATGCACCGTTTGCACATCATTTTTGTTTGATTGCAAAGCATTCATGGATTTTACTTTTGTTCTTCTTTTGCATTCTTTTCACTTATGAGACCAAGTTTTGGTCTTTGTTTTGGCATGACGTGGATGCACTCTACCACAGGGGCTAGTGGGTAACCACTAGTAGGTGGACTCATGATAGTTATTGTAGACAGATCATGTGTTGGTTATTCTTCGTGTTAGCACATCCTCAAGGATGGAGGACTAGGATGGAGAGTAGTGCTATGGGATGACTTGATCATTCATGTGGTGATGAGCACCTTTAGGGTGAACCATATTATGGCATGACCTTCAAAGACTCTATTTGGCTACTGGCACTTTCATTTTCTTAATGAAAGATACCAAGATAGCAAACATAGTTCTAGACCACATGTGGTGGACATAGAAGCTTATCAATGTTTTTTTATTATTCTTCGTGTTAGGACATCCCGAAGGATGGAGGACTGGCATGAGCAAAGTGGTGCTATAGGATGACTTGATCATTCACGTGGTAATGTGCACCTTTAGGGTGAAATATGTATGCCATGACCGTCAGAGACTCTATTTGTCTATTGGAACCTTCATTTTCTTAATGAAGGATATCGAGATAGCAAACATGGTTCTAGTCCACATGTGGTGGACAAAGAAATTTATTAGTGTTTTTTGAAACTGATGCAACATGTGATCTATTTTCTTTAATGAGCCATGAACTTTCTGTTAATAGATGCCTTTGGGCCATGCATATATGTCCATTTGACACTAGAGCCTGGGTGATTCTAGCATAGGTATGGGAACTAGTCATCAGTTATTCCTATGTCATTCTGACCATGTTGGCAAATATGTTGAGGTGGACTTATGAGATACCTTGCAGAGGGTGTTACCTGACGATGACCGTTACACTTGGATTGATGAGGTGGACTTATAAGATACCTTTATAAGATACCTTGCAGAGGGTGTTACCTGACGATGATCATTACTCTTGGATTCATGAGGTTTGCTCTATTTGGTTCCATAGAGAGCTCAACTATGTGCGTCTTTCTCTCAGAGGGAACTTCGATATGATTTCCATGCTTGGGATAAGACAGTTAGCACATGTCATTTTTGTGACCCGATAGTCATGGGTCCTCAGTACCTATATGACTGGTCACAATGAGAGAAAGATGGTAGGAAGATATTCCAATATTATTGGATTGCTTCCTGACCAAGGAAATCTAGGCACGAACTACGATGGGGATACGCAAGCAATTATGTCCCATCATACTTTGTGCACCTTGGCCCTAGTAAGCTTGTATTTGTTCATCAATACAGGATGTGTTTGTTCATCGGTAGCGGATGGGGGACCTTATATATGAAGTGTCCATTGAGATGCACATGCTATCAGGCTAGCATGAGCTAGGCACGGGGTACATGTGTATGAGATACCCGGTATGTGGTATCCCTACAGATACATGTATTGCCATGCCAATATAGACTTAGCACGGGATACATGCATAGGATGGAAACCTTTGCCTTGAGGTATCCATCGCCAATCAACTTGGCTGCAGGCTCCCGAGCTCGAGGGTGAGCCCATATTGGCTTTACAGTTGGGAGGTGATTCTGATGTCCTCCATTCTATTGTTAGTGAATATGGCTTGTGCCTTGTCTTGTCCAGCAGGAGGATCTTGGAGAATCAGCATCCCTCATGTTGTAATACTTTGGTCTAATGGCTCATTTTGTCATTCTGATAAGTTACTAGATCATTCAATGCTCTCTCTCTCTCTCTCTCTCTCTCTCTCTCTCTCTCTCTCTCTCTCTCTCTCTCTCTCTCTCTCTCTCTCTCTCTCTCTCTCTCTCTCTCTCTCTCTCTCTCTCTCTCTCTCTCTCTCTCTCCACGATAGCATGCATATGAGCAGCCAAAGCCAATAGGCATCACGCGCAAATGTATGAGCAGGCTCAATTCTCAGGCACGAGGGAAACACTCGCATTTGATGCAAATATCCGAGATCGCAAATATGAAAGATTCACCTTTGCTTCGACTGGAATCGTTCTGTGAGTCAGGATCGGAGCTCCCTTTGGCGAAGCAGCAGAGGCCCTCTTTCAAGCGCACACGGGGATTGCAGAGAGATTTTCCAAACGACTGCTAAAGGACCACCATTGCTGAAGGAGATAGAGAAACAAAAAGATTGAAAGCACGGGCAAAATGAAGATTACCTGACAGCCCGGGGCGAAGGTGTAGCACTCGCTAACGATGGCATACATAGTGTGTGTGTCTGTGTGTGTGTGTGTGTGTGTGCGTGTGCCTGTGTGTGTATGTGAGAGAGCGTGGGGGATGTGTGTGTGTGTGTGTGAGAGAGAGAGAGAGAGAGACGTAAGTGCTTAGTAGAGAGCTACTGAATTGCTAAACTGTACCAGCTTGATGAGAAATGGGAGGGGCTTTGCGCAACAACCAATAGCAGAACTCCGAGTCATGCTTTGCTGGTATCGAGGTTGGATGAGAAGGAATTTTCGTGCGTTCTGCCAAAGGCCAAGACATTTGCACGAGGCGCTTTCTTTTTATGAGAAAATGGAGACGAAGTCATCAACTGTGACGACCGAGTCCCAGAAGCCTGGTTTAGTGGTTGAATCCCTCGCCTCTTGAGGCGGGGGCGTGGGTTCAACCCCCCTGTGCTGCGGGACACCTGAGCCTTCGGGCGTGTAAAACGTGTTGCTGCCTTCGGGCGTGGAAACTATGCAGTGCCTTCGGGCCGTTTACCCAGTGTTGTAAGTCCTTCCCGGTCTGAGTCTAACCCCTGTTCTTGTGGGATAAGGGGGGTCCCATGGGTACTATGCCCTTCCTTGTACAGTTGTAATTTCAAAGTTAAAGTCCGGGGGAGTAGGCCTCGGCCGAACCTCCATTTTTAAAAAAAAAAAACTGTGACGACCGTGGGAAAGAGTCCTCCTGTATTTCTATCCAGCCATTTTTGGTGCTTGTGCAGTTTGTCGTGCTACCCCAAATTGTGCGCAACTATAGAGGGACCTGGTGAGCCTCCGAGACCAAGAATTCTAGGGACCCCCAAGCGAACTCAAGCGACCTTTGCGATCTCCGTGCGGTAGCCTTCGTGCTAGTCCCCTCCGCACACACCTCTCGAAAGTGCCATCGAGGGGCCGTTGTACGCATTTGCCCGCGACGCTTAACGTGGGCAGGCTCACTTGTAAGAGTTTGCCCACGACGCCCAACGCGGGCCGGCTACGGCCGTTCCATTGTAATCGTTTCTTTTAATGCAAGCTCTTTTTTCCTTCAACAAGTGAATTTCAGCTTTCAAGCAAGGGAACACACACTCAAGTAAGTCATCCTTGAGAGCCGACGCCCCTCCTTGGGGTATGGTGCGCCTTTCGGGCAACCATCGGGTCCGATTTGTTTACGAGAGTGCGATCCTCTCGACACATTCCATAGGTGCATCCCTATGGCCTAGCCAACCTGCCTCCTTGTTCTAAGGGGATTCTGACAACACCGTGAGAAGTGTTGTTGAGGAATGTGTATAAGTTATCTTCGGATAATGAAGTCACGCAATAACGTTTCTGCCATTGGTTTTCTCCTGGAGGCCGAAAGGCCCCGACACCATAAATCAATGGCAGAACGTTATCAGGACGCAGAGAGCAATTGGCGAGCTCAAAATCTATGGAAGATTGAAAATATATCTCCAAAGAGGAACCAGCACGGTGCGGGGAACACAAACACTAACAACCGCCCTGCACCTACTCAGAAAACGGAAACCAACAGGCCCAAAGAAACCCGAACACCTATGGGAACAATCAACAGAGGGCATTGCCAGTGCCCCAGTGGCAACGAAACGATCCCCGACCTTTCTATAGAGTATGCCGTGGGAATCGCTGGACGCACCAATGTACGCGCAATAACAATCAGACGCGAGTGCAAACGGCTCAAGTAGAAGAAGAGTCGCAAAGACTCAATACAAATGTGGTTTTAACAGAATTGGATGATAATGAGGATGAAATGCAAGCAAGCAATGGTGTTCCTCATGTCGCGACTGTGGCATCAATGCTAAGATGCTTGCCAATGACACTCCGAATGATACAGAATATGTACTTTTGGGGTACTTTTGGGAACACATGCAAAGGAATGCTCGTAGATTCGGGCGCCACACATAACTTTATGTCACCACAGTGTGCAGCAAGTTTGCAATTGGCTTTAAGCAAGCTTCTTGAGATGTCAGTTACTTTTGCTCAGGGCCGAGATGACAACGCGAAGATTGCTCTAAATGTACACTCATGCCTGAAAGGTGGTGGGTCTCCAGGAGACCCTCTAGTTTCAAGGCTGCTCGCCGATTCGAGTGCCCGGTTCCGCCGTTTTTACACAACTTGGATCCCCCGAGCCTGGGGCTCGGGGTCTTTGTACCTTGATAGCGTGCGACCTTCGCCCGTTTGAGCTAAGCTTGTCTACAACAAACCAAATTTTTTCATAGTTCCATGTGGGAGGTCAGGCTTGGATTCATGGAAATGTTTATGTTCAGCAATGCCAGCTTTCTGAGGCGCAATCTGGAGTGTTGAACCACCTGAAGACGACCCTAGGTAGGCTTGTGGCCCGCGGCCTCCCTCTGATCGTTGGAGGGAACTTCAATATCAAGCAAAAGCGCTTGGAGAAATGGTTGAATGAAAATTGTGAGGGACGTTTTGTCTTAGTCATTTGAGGGTCGACACTCACGTATCATTCGTGGCTCAGGTGAGGAAAGTCTGACCTAGATCACTTTGTGGTCAATGAGGCATGCGCGCGGCAACTCACACATGGGTGGCTGCGACTTTCTGTTGATTTATCAGATCACTGGCCAGTGGAGTGTAGTTTACATCCATCGGTTGTGGGGGCTACCCCACCTTCGGCTCCTCGTCCATTGGTTTTCCGAAGGGAATTGCTTGCTAAGGCAAGAACGTCCTTTCTACATTCCAACCGTTGGAGTGTTCTTTTTTGCTTAGATGAGGATGCTGGGGAGAGATTTGAGAAATTTACTAAAATCGTTAAGGAACTTGTTGTCAAAAAGAATGTACTAGGCCCCAAACCACTTCCCCGTCCTCGTTCCAGGTTTCCCTTGGAGCCCCGTGTACGGTGACTTGTCAATGCTCGTAGATACCTGTGGAAGGAAGTTAGTACTTCCGATCCTTCTTCGGACATTGGCAAGGAGTTATACGACCACTATAAGTGTAAGGTTGGGGAGGTGCGGCGGGCGATCAAAGCTAGTGGTCGTTGCACGATGGGTCGCCTAGTCAATAAAAGTAGGGGGGTCCTACGTGAAGGACAGCATAAGAAGTTCTTTGCCCTACTCAAAGGATGTGTAGGTAAGGGGAGGGTGATTTCCTCCTAACCAATTCGTAATTCTCAAGGTACTCTTGTTTCTTATCCGACGAAACAATTTTGCATTTGGAAGGAACACTATGAAAGAGTCTTGGGCGACCCTCATGGCAAAAGTAAGTGTGAAGAAGTTTGGAAAGACCATCATGTTAGGGTGCGGCCGAGGATTTTCGGAGTGAACCGTTCATTGTAGTGGTATGAGGTCCGGCTAGCCGGTAGGAAATTGAAAAGTCATAAGGCCCCCGGGGGGGATGGCCTCCCACCAAGTTCTTTCGAATTTTGGTTGGGGACCGGGGTCATCACTGGGACTCTGCGGTACCTAGCACGGAGATGGGAAGGGCTTTTTTGTTCGTTCTTGAAGGTCTCTTCGAAACGGGCCGAATCCCCGAGAGTGCGGCCACATCGGTGGTGGTCTCCATTCCTAAGAAAGGTAATCTTACCTGCGTGGACAACTATCGCGGGATTTCGCTCATTTCTATGGCCATTAAGATCCTTGTTTCTGTGTTGGTGAAATGGATCACGGACTCCCTTGAGGTCCGTAACTTTTTCAATAGAGGACAAGCTGGCTTTCGCTCAAAGGAGGAGTGCATGGGGTAGATCGTTTGTCTTCAAGAAATGGTATTAAGGAGGGCGGCCCACGGGCTCCCGACTTATGCAGCATATATCGTTTTTTCGAAGGCCTACGACACGGTGCCGCATGAAGCGTTGTTTCTCAAGATTGAAGCGACCGGCCTAATGGGATGGGCTCTAAACTTTTTTAGAGCCCTTTATGGATCCTCTCAGATCCGGGTTCGCGTGGAGGAATAACACTTGAACGAACTTGTCCCGGTCCTCCGTGGCGTTCACCAAGGATGTCTGGAATCTCCCATGTTGTTTAATATTTTTATTAACGACATTCTTGATGGGGGAGATGTGAGAGGATTAGACGTACCTAGTCTTGCTAGATTGAAAGGGCTTCTTTTCGCCGATGACCTTGTCCTGTTGGCGGAATCCCCCGCCCAGCTGCAGGTAGCTCTGGATTACGTTGCTCGATGGGCGGCAAAGTGGGGGATGAAGTTCGGCATTGATAAGTGTACGGTGACAATTTTTTACGGTGACCTAGATGAAGTTAGGAGGATGGCGCCTTCGCTAGGGGGAGCTTGCCTACCAGCGGGGGAAAAGTACACTTACCTCGGATTGGAAGTTGACTCCAAGTTCTCTATAGAGTCTATCATTCGTGGTAGGCTTGAAAAGGGAAGGAAGAGTCTTTTTGCTTGCCAGCATCTATTGTGTAATCGTGCCTTTCTTGCATGGACTAGGTTGGCCATTCTTAAGGCTTGTGTTCTCCCAGTTATCACTTATGGCACAGAGATCATGGGGGGCTATGACCAGAAGCTCCTTCAGCCTCTCGAAGGCTTAGTCGTGATGGGAATGCGTATGATCTGTGGCAAGTCGATCAAGTCCACTTCGGTGGCCGCGGTCGTCATGCACAGAGAATTTCACATTCCCCCGTTGCCAGCCTTCTTTGGGGGGATGAGGGCTCGATTGTATGAGAAATTTCTTGCCAGTAAGACTTGGTTGGGTGATTTCTTGAGACTACCACTTGAGTCTAGATTTAGGCGATGGACTTGGACGTCACGAACCCGGTATTGGTTGGCAAGGTATGTCCCAGGCATCGAGATGTCTTCTATCTGCTATCATATTTGGGATCGGTGGGATCATAGGCATGATAGCGTGGCTCTGGGTCCTTATGATCACTTCACCCTCGGTGTTACTA
The DNA here is from genome assembly GCA_020310875.1 of Ceratopteris richardii. Lineage (NCBI taxonomy): Eukaryota > Viridiplantae > Streptophyta > Polypodiopsida > Polypodiales > Pteridaceae > Ceratopteris > Ceratopteris richardii. The sequence goes on from CM035406.1 coordinate 243,606,027, forward strand.
GGAAGTACTTGCATAGGAATGCACATAGTTGCTTAGTCTTGCCAACCACGGGTAGAATGCTTATGTTGGCAAGAATAGGGGGGCTTTGGCTTGCAGATAAGATGGAGAGGCGCAGAGGGAGGAGTGTGTGCCCGCTTTGCAGCAGGGTGGAGGCTCAAGGCTCTTTAGTGCATGTTTTGCTAGATTGCAAGGAGTTGGAGGAGGTGCGTAGGAATTGGCTCAGCGAGCTTCTGTCTTCCTTGTATGCTCAATTCCTGAACCTCGGTTTAATGGTCCCATTCCTTTGTCCTCTCGACGTGTGTTATTGCCTCCTTGGAGGGGAGGCTCGTGGAATCAGGATTTCCCATTGGGTGAACTCGAGACCGCATGCGAGGGAGGGAGTGGCCAAGTTCGCTTGGTGGCTTCCTTCCTTGGTGATGATGTGCCTCGATACATGAAGAAGATTTTTGGAGACTAGCGGATCTCGTTTTTAACTCAGATTACTATCTCCGGATGGGAAGATGATGAAATTCTCCCTCATTTGGCCTATGTATGCATAAAAAGCTTCCATATACCAACGCCAGGTTGAGGACAACCTCACCTTAGTCAAAGCCGAGATGGGGGACTCACTTTGACTTTCAGCCCCTCTTGAGAGCCGACGCCCCTCCTTGGGGTATGGCGCGCCTTTTCAGGCAACCTTCGGGTCCGGTATGATAGTTTTACGAGAGTGAGAGCCTCTCGACACGGTCCATAGGTGCATCTTTATGGCCTAGCTCACCTGCACTCTTGGTGATTTCAAGAGGATTCCAGCAACACCGTGAAAAGTGTTGTGGAGGAATGTGTATAAGTTATCTTCGGATAATGAAGTCATGCAGTCACGTTTCTGCCATTGGTTTTCTGTTGGAGGGACACCACAAATTAAAAAAAAATTGCTCTAAATGTATGTATGATAGTGGGAGAATGGTCTGCAAAGTTAGATTTCCTAGTAGTCCTACTAGAGGCATGCGATCTCATAGTCAGGCTATCATTCATGGACCGCTACATGGTGAGCATGTTGGGCAAGGGGATAGACAAACTTTTGCTTGACATGCAAGGGAACATTGTAGTGGTGGACTATCATAGAGCTCCTAAGAGAAACAGCGATGCAAGTAAAGACACTCAAGGCAATTCAAAAAAGATAGAGAGATCAGGATCAGTACCGCAAGAGACCAACAGCAACCCCGCTCCTTCTTCCACTTCAAAGGAGGAATATGACAGGAAAAGGAAAGGGAAGGCACCTATGCATCAAGATAGTGTGTCATCAAGTAGTCAAGGAAAAGGGAACAAGGCAATGAACTTACAAGCAGGAAAGATGAAGTCAGTGGTTGCAGTGACAAGAGCCATGGGCAAACAAGTAGAGAAAGTGGTGAAGCAAGGAACAGAAGCCCAGTTGTGTGTGATAAAATGCAATCCGATTGACATAGATGAAAGGGAAAACGACAAGATGAAAGTGGGCGATCAACGAATACATGAAGTATTGAGAGAGTTCGAGGATGTTCTGCCAAGCCATCTACCAAGTGGGCTTCCTCCACTAAGGCAAGTCCAACACAAAATTGAAGTGATGCCAGGCCAGGCTCCACCGGCCAAGGCACCCTACAGGATGAATGAGACAGATCTAAAAGAGTTAAAGCGACAACTAGTGGAACTTGAACAACAGGGATTCATTCGACCTAGTTGTTCACCCTATGGCGCTCCTGTCTTATTTGTCAAGAAGAAAGATGGCAACATGCAGTTATGTGTGGACTACCGTGCATTGAACAAAATTACTATCAAGACAAAATATCCCGTGCCGGTCATGGATGAATTGATGGACCGTTTGGGTCAGGAAAAGTTCGTCACTTGAATAGATTTGAGATCCGGATATCACCAAATACGCATAGCAAAACAGGACATTGAGAAGACCGCATTTTGAACCCGCTATGGCAGCTATGAATGGTTGGTCATGGCTTTTGGACTCATAGGGGCTCCAGGCACATTTTGTCGAGAGATGAACGATGGGTTCAGAGACATGCTAGATGAGTTCCTGATCATTTACATAGACGACTTGCTGATTTATAGCCGAACTCTCGAAGAACATTTGGATCATGTAAGAGCCATACTATAGCATTTAAGAGAATGGAAACTCTATGCCAAACCTGAAAAGTGCGACTTTGCCATGACATGAGTTGAGTTTTTGGGTTTCATAGTCTCAGACAAAGGGGTGATGATCGATCCTCACAAGATCACTGCAGTATGTCAATGGGCTCCGCCTCGAACAGTAAGAGAAGTAAGGGAATTCATAGATTTTTGCCAATTTCCACGTAAGTTCATAAAAGATTTTAGCAAAGTTGCGACTTCGCTCATAGAGTTAACCAAGGGAAAAGGGTGCTTTGTGTGGGAACCTAAAGAACAGGATGCCTTTGAGCAACTCAAACAGGTGATGTGTGAAGCTCCTATGTTGAAGTTTCCAGAGTTTGAAAAAGAGTTTGAAATTCATACAGATGCATCAGGATTAGCAATTGGAGGGGTCCTTATGCAAGACGGACGCCTTGTGGCTTATGAGTCACACAAGTTTTCAAGTACAGAACTGAGATGAAGCACTCATGAAAAGGAGATGCTCACGGTGATACACTGTCTAAGAAAGTGGCGTCACTATGTAGAGTAGAAACACACCAAAATATACACAGACAACATATCATTGAAATACTTTTGTACTCAGCCGAAGTTGTCTCCCAAGCAAGTGCGCCGGCAAGAGTTTTTGGCAGAATTTGATATAGATATCATCCATAAACCAGGGAAGCAGAATGTGATGCCAGATGAATTGAGTAGAAGACCAACATTGGCGGCCCTGTCCATGGCCGAAAGCAAGACAAAGGATCAAATACGAAGACTCCAACAAACGGATCCGGAAGTACAGCGGATTATCAAAGATGTGCACTCAGGTTTGGACCACAAAGGGAAATATGTGATCATGAACAACATGTTATACAGGAAAGGGAAATTATATATACCAGACAATGCAAAGCTACAGAGAATGCTCTTATGGGAAGCACATGATTGTCAATTAGCAAGACATGGAGGACAACGACGAAGTTATGAGCACTTAAAAGAACATGTGTTTTGGCCAAAGATGAAAGAGGATGTGATTGAGTATGTGCAGACATGCCCAACTTGTCAATTGGTAAGACAACAAAAGATCAAACGGGTAGGGTTACTACAGCTGATGCCCGTCCCGAACAGGCCGTGGGACATGGTAAGTATGAATTTCATAACAGACTTGCCTACCTCAGAGGGACACAATGCAATTTTCGCAGTCGTAGACTATTTTTCAAAGCAAGCACATTTTATCCCAATGAAATCACCTATGTCGGCAAAGGTAGTTGCATAGACCTTCTTCCAAAAAGTCTTCAAATATCATGGTCTACCTTTGGCCATCATTTCAGATCGGGATACACACTTTATGAGTGATCTCTGGAAAGAACTATTTTCAATCTTAGGGACCCAGCTCCGGTTCCCCTCAGCCTATCACCCCGAGACAAAAGGGCAAACTAAATGCATCAATCAAACAGTGGAGAACTATTTGCAAAGTTATGTGCAAGCAGACCAAAAGGATTGGGCAAAACACCTAGATATTTTGGAATTTCATTACAATAGTTCCATACATTCAAGCACATTGATGTCTCCCTTTGAGGTGATCACCAGCAAGACAGTGATCACGCCCATGGCACTCATGTCAGATGAGGTGCTAGTGGCAGCAAACTACGAGTGCGCAAACTTTCTTAGAGAATGGAAGTCCAAGCTTCATCAAGCAAAGGAAGCTCTCATCAAGAGCAAAGAAAGGATGGTCAGAAATGCCAATCAGAACCGTACACAAGCTCCAGATTACCAAGTGGGTGATTTAGTTCTCGTGAATGCCAAGAACATCATTTTGTCCAGGAATTTCATAGCTAAGTTCAATCACAGATACTATGGGCCGTACAGGATTAGTCACCATTTTAATCAAGTTACTTACCAACTTGGTCTTCCACCTGAGATTCATATACACAATTCTTTTCATATCAGTTTATTGAAACACTTCCACCCAGATACTCGTTTCGGACGCCAAGTCACTTTGGTGGAAGATCCAATTGAGCAGAGATATCCTGAGTTGATACTTAAAGAGAACAACACTCAGTTTCTAGTCAAGTGGCATGGAAGACCTCTCAAAGAAGCCACATGGGTAAGTAAAAACAGCATGCCTCCGACAACCCAACCCCTCATTGAGGAATTTCAAACGACTCATCCTTTGACATCCCAAGCTAGGATACCATAGCTTTACGAGGATGCAAAGCTCTTTGAAGTGGGGGAGAATATGTGAGAACCCATGGGCAAGAGCCCCCCCCTTGTATTTCTATCCAGCCACTTTTGGTGCTTGTGCAGTTTGCCGTGCGGTGCCAAATTGTGCACAACTATAGGGGGACATGGTGAGACTCTGAGACCAAGAATTCTAGCGACCCTCAAGCGAACTCAAGCGACCTTTGCGATCTCTGTGCGGTAGCCTTCGTGCTAGTCCCCTCTGCACACCTCTCAAAAGTATCGTCGTGCCATTGAGGGGCCGTTGTACGCATTTGCCCGTGACGCTTAACGTGGGCCGGCTCACTTGTAAGAGTTTGCCCACGCCGCCCAATGTGGGCTGGCTACGGCCGTTCCATTGTAATCGTTTCTTTTAATGCAAGCTCGTTTTTCCTTCAACAAGTGAATTTTAGCTTTCAAGCAAGGGAAAACACACTCAAGTAAGTCATCCCATTGACGGGCCGGTGCGAGTCGTCGAGCGAGCCCGGGGTGCTTGCTTCTTTTTCATCACATCAACCAACCGAGAGAGTCTAAACAATCGGCTTCTCAGCGGCACTGTGAAACGCTATAAGAGGGGAGAGGATGGAACTTTGGAATGCTATAAGCTACAACCCACCGAGAGTCATCAAACTTCGTTCCTTTATGAGAGGTTTTTTTTATATAAGTTACAAGAAATCGTAAAGTACCACTTGAAGGGATGGAGAGTCCTTTTTTGGCATGTCAAATTCAAGAGGGATTGAATTTGACATGAGTTCGTGGTCTATCTATGCATGAGTGTATGTATATTTACAGGCAACATTTACTTTATAATAATAAATAATATTTGTTTCATAATAATACATATCCAAATTTTCTATAGAATCTATCATTCGTGGTAGACTCGAAAAGGGAAGGAAGAGTTTGTTCGCTTGCCAGCATCTGTTGTGTAATCGTGCCTTTCTCGCGTGGACTAGGTTGGCCATTCTTAAGGTTTGTGTTCTCCGGGTGATCACCTACAGCGCGGAGATCATGGGGGGCTATGAGCAGAAGCTCCTTCAACCTCTCGAAGGGTGGTCGCGATGGGAATGCGTATGATCTATGGCAAGTCAACTAAGTCCACTTCTATGGCCGCGACTGTCATGCACAGAGAATTTCACATTCCCCCATTGCCGGCCTTCTTTGGGGGGATGAGGGCTCGATTGTGTGAGAAATTTCTTGCCAGCAAGACTTGGTTGGGTGACTTTTTGAGACTACCGCTTGAATCTCGTTTTAAGCGATGGACTTGGACTTCACGAACCCAATATTGGCTGGCAAGATATGTCCCAGGTGTCGAGATGTCTTCTGTCCGCTATCATGTTTGGGATCGCTGGGATCGTAGACATGATAGTGTCGCTCTAGGGCCTTATGATCACTACGCCCTCGGTGTTACTAGGAAATACTTGCACAGGAATGCCCATAGTTGCTTACTCTCGCCAACTGCGGGTAGAATGCTTATGTTGGTGAGGTTAGGAGGGCTTTGGCTTGTAGATAAGATGGAGAGGCATAGAGGGAGGAGTGTGTGCCCGCTTTGCAATAGGTTAGAAGTTCAAGGCTCTTTAGTGCATATTCTGCTAGATTGCTCGGAGTTAGAGGAGGTGCGTAGACGAGGCTCGGTGATATGTTGTCCTCTTTGCTTGTCTAGTTTTGGAATCTCGGTTTAACGGTCCCGACCGATTGTCCCGTCGATGTGAGCTATTGCCTCCTTGGAGGGGAGGCTCGCGGAATCAAGATCGCCCATTGGGTGAACCCGAGACCGCATGCGAGGGGGGGGAGTGGCCAAGTTCGTCTTGGTAGCTTCCTTCCTTGGTGAAGTTGTGCCTCGGTACATGAGTAAGCTTTTTGGAGACTAAGGGGTCTCTTTTTTATACTCGGATTCCCATCCCCAGGTGGGAAGATGATGATATTCTCCCTCATTTTGGCATATGTATGCATAAAAGCTTCCATGTATCATCGGCAGGTGGAGGAAAACCTCACCCTAGTTAAAGGCGAGATGGGAGACTCACTTTGACTTTCGACCCCTCCTGAGAGCTGAGGCCCCTCCTTGGGGTATGGCGCGCCTTTTCGGGCAACCGTAAGGTCCGGTTTGGCAGTTTTACGAGAGTGCAAACCTCTCGACACGGTCCATAGGTGCATCCCTATGGCCTAGCTGACCTGCCTCCTTGGTTTTCAAGGGGATTCCGGCAGCACCCTGAAAAGTGTTGTTGAGGAATGTGTATAAGTTATCTTCGGATAATGAAGTCATGCAATAACATTTTTGCCATTGGTTTTCTGTTGAAGGGGGGATTTTTGGCTCCCCTCCTCTCGACACCATAAATCAAATAAAGAAAAATACATAGTATTTATTTTGTTTACACATAAATAAATGATTTGTGATATGAATTTTGAAATTTTAATGATTCATTCAAGGAGGTTTCTATAGAAAAGCCTTAAGATTTTAACAAAATGATTTATGAATCATAAAAACAAATCATTATGTAGACATGCAATGATCTTTGTAATGCAAAAAAACAAACTCTAAAAGAAGTGGATCTTCCATAATGCAGAGTACATATTCTTAAGTTTTGTGTTTTAGAATTCTCTTTAACTATCTTGCGACCCTTTTTTTTTTGGATTTAACTATGTTATCTGAAAAAGCATGATGAACCTCTCAAATGCATACAGAATCACTTTTCATTTGTATACTCCCCATCATGAAGCAATGTTTTGGACGTTATTTCAACTACATGGAAGAATTTTATGGTCCATCTCCAAGTCTCAAATTGCTCTTGTTCACAGAATTGACTATATGCGCATGTGTATAGGGGAATAAAGAAGACCATTCAGGTAGATAACTCATGTATGGACAAAAATTTTACATGATACAACAAGACAAGACAAGCTTATTTACAAACCCATTTCCACATTACAAGAGAATGGTCTCGTATAGCATGTGCTAGTGTGACAAACCTTTTGGTGCTAATATTGACCTTCACCATGACCATAGATATCCAATATATTCAGCAACTAAATAAAAAACATCAATGCATGTATCAAAAAACATAACATAAACTATCCGTAAGCTCCATTTTGTTCAAAGAATGAAATAGAGCTCAATGTATAGCACATGTCAACATATACCACATGTGCAATTATAGAAGTATAAAAAGAAAGGTAGAAAAAGGGCATAGAGAGTGTGTGTGTGTGTGTGTGGGAAATATGGATAATGGAAGAAGATAAAGAGTGAAATAAACAAAGATATGGAGCAACATAAAAGAAAACAAAAATAGAGAAAATATTGAAAAAAATAAAGATAAAATTAATAAAGATATATAAAAAGGGGAAGTTAAAAAGAAAATGAGAGATTAAAATGCATTTATATATGTTTACACTATGAATTTATGTGTGTCTAGGCATGGATCTTGTGTGTACGTTTGTTTTACTTAGAAAAGCCTTCCTTTTTCATAAGCATCACCCTAAAAGTAGCAAAATATGTTATTTGACTTATTAAGCTGTTGTGTTTCAAATATTGGATCGTGCTTATAAGCTACATTCATACTTGTTAGACATCGGTCTATAGAGGCCACTATATATGTGTGTGGAACAAGGGCTAAGTATAGCCAAGGCCCCTAGCTCGGGGGATGTCCTAAGGTACCTAAGGGTAATGGGAATGATTGTGCATGATGGCCACATGTCCACACTAGAGCATTTCATAACATTACCATTACCTGCATAAAGTGAATGCCCAAATATTGATGTAAATGCCCCAAATCACACATCTCAAATGAGGCATTCAAATCAGCCTTAAAATTAGCAATATGCTTCTCATTAGGACTAGTGAGCAGCATGTCATCAACATAGACAACAATGATCAAAAGCACATTATTTGCGCACTTAAGATATAAAGTGCTCTTAGTTGGACTATTCTCAAAACCATGTGCAATCAAGTAGGCATGTATCTTTTCATACCAAGCACGTGGTGCGTGCTTCAAACGAGATGATGCCTTTTTCAATGTGCATACTTTGTTTTCATGCCATTTTTGCACAAAACCATGGGGCTGAAAAATATACACTTCTTCATGTAAGTCACCATTCTGAAATGCAGTTTTGATGTCCAACTAATGTACATTCCAACCATGATGGGCTAAAAGTGCACATATGATATGAAAGGTAGCCATTTGACATGTGGGTGTAAAGGTCTCATCAAAATCAATGCCTCTTTCTTGAGCATAACCTTTTGCAGCAAGCCTAGCCTTATACCTGTCAAATGTTCCATCTGACTTAGGCTTGAGCTTGTATATCCATTAGATGCCAATGGCCTTTTTTCCTAGAGGCAAATCACATAAAGAGGAAGTACCATATATCATAATAATATCATATTCTTATTGCATAGCAACCATCCAATTTTTTGAATTTTCTACTTCATCAAAAGAAACATGCTAGTTCTCATCACAAAGACTAGACGAAGCCATTGGATAGCAACCTTATGCAAAAGAAGCACTATGAGAGCCTGAACGAGTACAATATGATAGAGTTTCATCTACATTGCTATCTCATAAAGTCTGCATCAGCCATTTAGGCATAGTTTTTGCCTCCTCTATATCATCCCTCTCATCAAATGGTGCATCATGTAAATCTACATAAAAAATGGAATGATCTCCATCTTCATGTGGAACCCATAAAGGCTAAGAAAATGCATCATTTGGAACAACACTTGACTATCCACCTATAAAAAGAGGAAGCAAAGTTTCATACACATCTTTGGAGCTAGTTCATGTCTCCTTAGTACATGAAAGTAATAGCTGAATTGCATCTTCCACAAAAAACACATCTTGGATAACCAAAATGCGTTTAGTATATGGGCAATACAAATGATAGCCTTTGCTTTGAGAACTGTACCCAACAAAAATATATTTCACTGCTCTATCATCCAATTTTCTATGTTGTTGTTCAGGCACTAATGTATAATATGCCAAACAACCAAAGACATGCATATGAGAAACATAGGGCTTGAGAACATGCCAAGACTCTTATGGAGTGATTGACTGTAGTGCTTTGGTCGAATATGTGTTAAGTAGATATGCTACATACATAACAAGCTCAAACCAAAAACTATGTGGTAAAGCCTGACTTTTGACCATACACCTCGCCATATCCATGAGAGACATGTTCTTTCTTTCAGTGACACCATTTTCTTGAGGTGTATACAACATTGCACATTCATGGTTTATCCCATGCTCAGCCAAAAATGCATTAAAATCAAAATACATGTATCCCCCCTGATGAGAATGGAGGGTGCCCATTTCACATGCTAATAGATTTTTAGCCAAAACCAAAAACTGGTTGAAGCACATAAACACTTTGGACTTTGCTTTCAATGGATACACCCATTCATGCCTCACCAAATCATCAATAAAATTCATGAAGTAAATGTAGTCCCCAAAAGAAGGTGTCTCCATAGGACCACAAACAGCACTGTCAACAAGTTGCAATTTATGAGTAGCTCAAATTGAACCATCTTTTGGGAAGGAGCAATGCTGCATTTTGCCCAAAATATAGCCTTTACATACATGTTTATCAGGTGCCTCAAGTTTGGGTAGAGAGGACACCATTTCAGATTTCTGTAGCCATAGCAAACTAGCAAAATTCAGATGACCAAAGCATGCATACCAAAGCTTTGCACATGAGATAGCCTCAGAATCTTGAACTGCACACATTGAATCATTGGAAAAAAATTTCATAGTCTATGAGCTTATACAACCCATGACATAAAATGCCACAAGTAATAATAACATCACCATTTGACAGATCATCAATTGTACACTTGTCATCAACAAATTTGACAACCAAGCCGATCTTGGCTAATGCTGAAAGTGAAAAAAAAAAATTCTTGATCCCTGACACAAACAAGGCATCTGACAATGTAAAAGAACTACCAACATCAGTAGTCAGAATGATCTTACCAACTCCCATGATTGGATAAGAAGAGTTGTTGGTGCATGTGACAATATTCCCTATAGGAGCAAGCTCAAGTCAACTGAAGAAATTGTGCTGCAAGGTAATATGTTTGGTTGCCCCATTGTCAAAGTACCAAACATCGAAGTCTACTGAAAACATACAATGTTTGTGAGACGATGGGTCATAATTGCAAACAGTAGTAAATGCTGATTCTTCATTCTGCACAAGATTAGCAGACTCTGTCTTAGTGTAGAAGCCTCTGCAACAACCATTGGGGCCCCTTTTTTCCTTGCCTCTCTTTTTTTTTTAATATAAAGGAAGTTCAGCATTCGCCTACTCTCCCGGACTTGAATTAAATAAAGAAAAGTACAAGAGAAGGGGACTAGTGCCCATGGAACCCCCCAAATCCCACAAAGCAGGGGAAGCTTTTATAGAGCTTAGATGGCATTACAAAGAAGGTTAATCACCCTCTCATGACCCTCATGTGCGGCCCACTTGGGTTTAAGCTTGTTATTGATCAAAAGGAGTACTTGATGATGCCTGAAGGGGGGGGCTTTCTTACAGTTAACGATCCTTTTGCCAAGGAGGAACAATGATTTCTCAATTGACAACTCTTTGGGGGAGTCACCGAAGTTGATAGCATATCTTTCCCGCCAGATTTTCCATAGGACCTCCCCTCTGATGAAGTTCCAGAGAGTCGCGGAGCAGCCTATCGCTTCTCCCAGCAGGGTTTGTTGCCAACTAAGATGTTTCTGAAGTCTAATTTTCTTTCCAACCGTCTGCCAGAGTCTGTTGGAGTTGGGACAGGTAAAGAAGATGTGTGAAACATCTTTGATAGACCGGTGGTAGCATTTGCACCAGGAAGGAATCCCACAAAATTTGCTAGCCTTAATGTTGGTCCAGATTCCATGATGAAGAATTTGCCATAAGAGGACAGACTTTTTGATTTCTATGAGGGGGTGCCAGATAGCCATGAACTTCATGTCCCACCAAAGCCGCGTCCATGACAAGCACCACTTCCTGTTGAGGTTAACGTGATAGTAAATCGTTTCTTTGATGTTCGGGATTTTTGATAGGCTATTCCCATTGTGCCATTTGAGACCAAGCGAGCTCGACGTGTCGTGTCCCATGAGAAAGCGAACTTTGTGTCGGTCCCAGGCAAGACATCTGCTTTGCAAAGTGTTCCATTCTTCGTACAAAATGTTGACGCAAGGGTCAATATCCTCGAAGTTGATCCAGTGGTTGGTGTCTTGTTTCCAGAGATGTTTCCATTTTTTGAAGCCATGGATTCCACACTCTGGATGTTCCAAGATTTTGAATGTTCCAAGATTCCACACTCTGGATGCCATGGATCGGAAACTAGATAGAGTTGTTTTGTCTGATACCAGCTGCCCACTTCCAATCTTCATTTATTCTTGTGTAGTTTTGACCTTATTCCAACTCTTCCATAGGGAGCACACGAGATTTGAGCCTTTCGAGAAGACGAGGATCGAGGAAAACAACAAGGTCAAGATGTCAAGATTCTTCCAATTTGGGAAACCCATGAGAGCCAACTCATTCTTGTTTCTGAAGATCAACTTGGCCCACGAGGCCTCCCCGTTGCACCAAGCCTTAATCATCCATTTGACCGCCAGTTTGTTAGCCATGCACCCAATGTCCAGGATACCAAGTCCCTCACTATCTCTATGGCTGGTGCAAATGGACCATTTGATTTTAGGCACCCCCTCCTATTGTGGTCGCCCGTCCAAAGGAAGTTTCTACAAATACTATCCAGTTTGGACAGATCTTGCTCTTTCGGTCTCCAACAAGAACGGAAATAAATGGTAGATGATAAGAGGAACGTGTTGATAACCATAGCACGGCCAGCAAGATTGATTTGCATACCTCTCCAATAGTTAAGGTTGTTTTCGAGTTTGGCCAGCACCCAGTTCCACCGCTGTTCCAAAGAGACGCCCAACCCCAAGGGAATCCCAAGAAGCCGAAAAATTTGGCCCTGTGGAATGATTTGACAGCCATGATCAATGAGAAGGTCGGGCTGTGACCCAACAATAGCTCTAAAGGCGGTCTTAGAGTGGTTGATTGTGGATCCAGAGGCTTCACAAAAAGTAGCCAGACACCTCTAGAACGTCTCCAGGCTGGTACTATCATTGTGAACAAACGTGTTCATATCATCGGCAAAAAGTCTCATGGTGATCTGACTGTGGTCATGAGGCAAACGGAGGCCTTTGATATTACCAGCTTCCACCTGATGCTCCACTAGCCTGCTAAGCCCTTCCGTGGCAATGGCAAAGAGAAGGGGAGCCAGTGGTGACCCTTTTCTGATCGATCTTCTAAGTTTGATCACCTTTGAAAGTTTGCCATTAATGTTAATTTGGGTCGATGCGTTTCCGAGAAGGGTCGCGATCATCTTGGTGAATTTTTTACTACATCCAAGATCCTGGAGTGACTGCAGAATATAGTCCCATTCCAGCCTGTCGCAGGCTTTATCAAAGTCGATCTTGAGGAAGACCACGTCTTGTTTAGAATCATTTGCAAATTCAAGACCTTCCCAGATATCTATAATGGTTTCCAAAATTGACCTGCCTTTTATGAAACCTTTTTGGTCCTCGCTTAACCATGCTCTCAAGTGGCAAGAGATTCTGTTGGCAATGACTTTGGCAATGATCTTGTATCCTGTTTGGAGCATCATAATAGGACGCCAGTTCTCTATTCTGTTCTTTTCCCCTTTTTTGTGTATTAACTTGATAATGCTATTGTGGAGACAAGAAGGAAGCGCGCCAAACTTGAGTGCCTCTTGCCAAACCAGACGAAGAGGGGTGGCAACCACCAACTTGAAGGATTTAAAGAACTCATTAGTGAGCCGATCGGGTCCCGGGCTTTTACCAGAAGGGAGGGCAATAATGACCTCAATGATTTCTGCTTCATAGATAGGGGCATGTAGCTCAGAGCGAAGGTTGAGTGGTATCCTGTGGGGGGAAACCCTAGATATGACTGCCATATAGTCCCTTCTATGGTGGGAGAGGTTGGAAAGTGATAACGATCGGGTAGTGATCAGAGATGGTGAGGTCGGTGCGTTGCGAGAGGGAAGGGTGGCCCCACTGATGAGTAAATCTCTGAGAAATGTAGCATCTATCAAGTCTAGCTTTCCTCAGGTCCTCACCCGCTTGGAGATTTGACCAAGAAAAGCCATTCGAATCTTTGAATTTGACAAAATCCAAGTCTAGTTTGGTTTTGTCCCACGTTTCTTTCTCCCAACTATCGATGACCCTGCCCTTGCCCATCCATCTATCCATAGGATCCTCCACCATGTTGAAGTCACAACAAATAAGCACGTTGTGGGGGAGCGAGTCCAAGGAGGCCCAAGTATTCAATCTCTCTAACTCCCCATTAGGGGCATACAAAGAAACTAAAGTAAAACAAAAAGGAGCACCAAAAGAAACAGCAATCCATCGATGGCATTCATCTTCAATGGAGTTCTCAAGCTTTTCAAACTAGAATTGATTAATACCGATTACCGTTCCACCGGACCCCCGCTGGTGAGCCGTTGAAATCCAAACATGGGTCGAGGAGACATGTCTAAGCAATTTCTGGAGGTCTTCTCCGTCAATTTTAATCTCTTGAATACATATAAATTATGGGTTTAGGCTAATGTCGTGAAGCCATTGACCAATGATGGTCACTCTTGAGGGGTCGGTTAGCCCTCTAGCATTTAAGGAGATGATGATCATTGTCGTAGTAAGCCCTCTTTGCGGGAGGGAGCTTTGTCCTTTCTTTTCTTGGATTCATCTTTCTTTTTCGTTGGAATCGGATCCCGAATTAGCAATGGGTTCTTGTGGGGGCTTTTCCAGGGTAACTCCATAGGTTGTTTTCCTTTGCGGGATGCCTCCTGATGGGAAGAAATGGGCACCATTTTCGACATCGTTTTCGGAATAGTCGATCCGATGATGGAACTTTCACTATCCATGTTATCTTCGTTACTAGTAGTAAAGCCGTCTTCTTTGCTTGTAGTGTAACCCTTCTGGGAGCTTTCTTTATTGTCAGGGATATCTAGGGCTTTGTCGTTGGTGTCCACCTCAAGTTGGTTCCCACCTGGGTAGTCAAACTCATTGATCTCCTTTTCCAGATTGCAATACAAGTTGCTGGAGGGGGTAACTGACATGTTTCGCTCAGAAGTCGCCCTAGGGCTTCTTTTCCTTCTTCTTCTGACTTCGATGAACCCGTCTTTTGCATCCAGCTTCGGACAAGTCTTTATGAAATGATCATTTCCTTTATAGTATTTGCAAAACAATTTCTATTTTTTTTGTTTCTTCTCGTCTTTGTCTTCCTTTTATTTAGCAGATTTTTGCTTACTTGTAGATGAGCTCCATTTACCTTTGCCTTTCTGAGATTAACTAAGAAAGGTTGATCTTGACTGGACTAATCTTCTTGAAACAAAATAGAGACTAGCTCCTCAAATGTTAAGGCATTTGGATTGACTTTCATCATCAACCGAAGAGTAGAAGCAAAACTCTGATATGAACATGAAAGAACATTCAGGATAGTCTGCACAAGTGAACTTTCTAGCAAGACTTCATCAACAAAAATCAATTGTTTCTTCAAATATTTGATCTTTTTAAAAAACTATCCATAGAATCTCCTTCATTCATATGCTCACTCCAACTATTTTTGGAGGTAAGCAACATGAGCCTCATTTCTTGTCTGCTATAAGGTGGTAAATGTATCCCAAGCATACTTAGCTATTTTGGAAGAGCGAATATGAGGGATAATGGCACGTTTGACAAAAAAAGCTATCAATGTATGTGCTAAGCATCTTTGCCATCCCATCAAAGTTGGTCTATAGTAGATGCAGCAAGAACCGAAGCATGAATAGGAATTCAAAGATCATCATCTTCAACACCATCTGCATCACCTTCAATAACTGTGTTTGGAGGTGTAGTAGGTCGTTTTTCAACACCTTGCACAATATTCCATGGTCCTTTTGCGAACAATACATGATGCATCATATATGTCTACAATGGGTAATTGGTAACATCCAACTTTTCCTCAACAACCAACATACAAAAATGCATCATTGCTTTCATCCATGGCCACTCACTAAAATACCTCGATGCAAAAAAATGATTGTATCTCAAAAAGTTGAACAAAACTACCCTGTCGAGATCTGCTAAACCTATAGCAGACTTCGAGGTGCTCGTATTGATGAACCAAAATCTATATATATGTTTGGCACAAAAGGACAAAATTTCCTACAAAGGCACTGTGATAATGCATTCGGAGGCTGAAACAAGCTCAGATCCAAATTTCAACATGATACACCTTCCCTCTATTTTGAACTCCTAATCAGCGCGAGTATATTGACCAATTTTTGCGCTATTCTAAGACTGTAATCGAAGGGGCATTGACAATGCCCTAGATGAAGTGGCAATCTTCTCTGATACCAATTGTTGGGGTTTGAGGTTTGTGGACGCACACAAACAACACAAGGAAGAAGAAGAAGAAGCTTGTAGCACAACACACATTACTGAATGTATTACTGTTGCAGAGCAGAGAAGCACAAAAGAAGAGCCCCGAAATTTTCAAATTAATGGGCATAATTTTTCTTCTTCAAAGTCTTAGGAAATTCCCTCAAGCCATGTAAATGCACTAGAGGAGTCCTCTAGTTGCATAATCCCAACTTATTGTAAAATATCCCTTGTAAATTAGTAGGAAATTCACTTTTTAGGAATAAAGTGCCGGTCTCTTGTGTGAAAGGACCAAACTTAGGGCACATGTATATAAGTCACTTTGTGACTCTTTGTAGGGACTTTTACCGTTGTGAAGAAGGAGAGATCCTGAATTTCGAATTTGCCTCTTTCTTGCAGATTTCTATCTTCTCTTTGATCTTCTATGTGTGTGTAATGCTTGGAATGTGTGTCTAGGGCTGTTGTCTACCCCTCCCCACTGCTTTTGAGCTACTGTAGTGTGTGTGTGAGCTTGTAGGAGTTGTGGCATGAGTGTGGGTGTTTCTCGCCATTCACTATTTTGGTCATAACTTGAAGCACAGTTCTCAGAATCAAGTGAAACCAGTCCAGTAGATGCGTCTCGTCGAGAGATTCGAAACGAGTCTGTTATTGACTATATTCAGAGTCCGAAGCTAGGAGAAATCCTCGATTTACTGAAAACTGCTGTAAGTGGTATCGCGACAGACACTTTGAGTATTTCAGTGAGTTAGAGAGGTGGACTAGTCTCTTCTCATGCATATAAGCTGAGCCACTTCATTTCCCATCATGTGTGCACATGTCCTCATACACTTGGTTAGGTCGTTTGATCGAATTGACAAGTAAGCGTGTGTTAATTTCCCACTATACGTACTTGTGTGGCAAATGAGGTTTAGTCTCTTTGGCACAAGTCCTTAAGTCTTCCTGACTTAGCTACACACGTTTTTGGCGCCGTTGCCGGGGAACACTCAGCCAAGTGCCTTCGTGATGGTTATAGATCGAGTGTGATGAAATCGTACTTGTAGAAGTAAACTTGTTCAGTGGCAAGTAGTCAATCACTTTAGCACTTGTTACTTCACATCCCGAAGGTGTGTGTAATGAGTTTTTAGGTTTAGGGTTAGTAGGAAAGGAGAGAGGGAGGAGTTAGGGTTATGTTAGGAGAAGAGGAGAATAGGAGAGAGGTAGGAGTAAGTCAAGATCACCAAAAAATCCCAAAAATTTTGCCAAAATTAGTGTAGTTTAGGTTCAGTCATCAAAAAAGTATAAAAACCAAAAGATTTCAGTCATTTCTCACTTGTCATAGAACAGTATCGTTGAGAGCCAGCGATCGGTATCACGCATGAGGTATCGTGCATTTCAGGCTATCAAGTCTAGTAGTTGAGCTCAAGCTGCAAGCAAGACCTCACTGAGGTAAGACTCCCTAAGTTTTAATTGACAAAAACATTTTCAAAAGTGCACAGAAACGTGATTAGTTGTGCTATAGGTATCGTGGGGAGGGACAGAGTGTTTTTTGTACTACTTGGAGTGAGACAATAGGCTAGGAGTGAAGAGGGGTGAGAGAAGAGCAAGGGGCAACAAAAAGTTTTGATTTTTGAGGTATTTTGGCTTGAATATCACGGTCGGTTGAGTTTTTAGTATCGCGATACCAAAAATTCCCTTGTATCGCGATACTCGTCGAAGTATCATATCATCGGTTACCAGCCTTGGTATCGCAATACCACTCGTGGTATCGTATCGCTAGGTTGGTATCGCGATCTCACTTTACCAAAGTGGTATCGTATCGCGGTCCACTTTTGGTATGGTATCGTCTTGAGTCCCGTTTAGTATCGCGATACCATATTGGTATCGTATCGTGCGGTTCGGTGGTATCGTATCGCCTAACTACCGGTATCGTATCGTGTCCCACTCTGGTATCGTATCGTCGTAGCATTTGGTATCGTATCGTCCAGTTCCCAAGTATCGTATCGTCTCACTTTCAGGCGTCGTATCGCGATAACAATTTGGTATCGTATCGTCCCTTTGTAGTGGTATCGTATCGTGCGGTTCAGTGGTATCATATCGCCTAACTGCCGATATCGTATCGTGTCCCACTCTGGTATCATATCATCGTAGCATTTGGTATCGTATCGTCGAGTTCCCAAGTATCGTATCGTCTCACTTTCAGGCATCGTATCGCGATACCAATTTGGTATCATATCGTCCCTTTGCAGTGGTATCGTATCGTGTGAGGAGGCTGGTATCGTATCAACTATTATTTAGGTATCGTATCAGGGCAAACTCCAGTATCGTATCGTGCCCTTTTTGGTATCGTATCGTGGGTGGATATTGGTATCGTATCGTTAGGTCAGCTCGTATCGTATCGTGACCAACAACAGTATCATATCATCTGTTGCTGCAGTATCATATCGCCGAGGTTTCAGGTATCGTATCGTGGACAAAGTGGTATCGCCTAAAGTGGTATCGCCCAAAGTGGTATCGCCTAGAGCATTTGAAGCATTTTTTAAGGGCAACTTTGAGGCATTTGAGGAGCCACTTGGGAAGAGTTTCAGAGACCTAGGGAGCCTTAGGAGGGTGAATGAACTTGAGGTCAGGAAGAGTGCTAAGTAGCCGAAGAAGTGTCATATCTTCTGTTGGAAGTGCCACTCAAGTCAGTCACCGCTCGGCCTATTCAGACACCTCTAGTGATTCAGAGGAGGAGATACCAATGGCCTCAGAAGACATGCATGGTCCAGCTCCAGGTGGAAACTTCATGACTTGTGTAGAAGGTGAATACTGCACCTCTTTACAGTACGTTTCTACTAATGCCCAGGAGATTCCAATCTACCTGGATGGCTTAAACAGATCAGTGGCAAGAATGGTGACTTCCATGGATGCCACGATTATGCCCAGACCAGCTGTTAAGTATGAGGGAGGAGCATACATGGACAAGATAGGTCACATATACATAGTGACTGAATTTCCCGAGATGATCAATGAAAGGGGAGAGTTAGTGGAACAAGAAAACTCAGGAAGACCAAACCCTGAGGAGTCAGTGACGACCCCTAGAGGCAGGTCCCAGGTAACGCAAGTCTTGAGAGGGGACTTGATCCCTCAAGACGACTACCTATTGGAAGTTTATTTGATTCATGGAATGGACTTGTTGCTTCAAACAGAATCACCGGCTCGAGGAAGAGAAGAGAGCCCGATGACATTTTATGAGCTGAAGGATCCAAAAGACGAGACTAGGATAACATATACCTAGATAAAAATCGGAGAAGATATTGGTTGGTTGATGCCATGGACAGGGCTCAATTGAAATACATGGGTTTGCCTGTATTCCCTCAAAGAGAACAGGCAACCACCTCTTAGAACCCCTTTAGAACCCAACAGGAGGCAGAGCACACCATGTCAGGGCAAACTAGCCAACGGAGTGTTCCAAACCGTACTCATGTACAATTTGCGACTCTAGGAGTGCAAACACACAATCAGAACCCCTGGAGTAGGTAATCAGTATCGACCACTTGTAAGGCCACGACCACCAGTAGGAGGGCAGCCTGAAATACCCCCAATTAGACCAGCAGTTCCTGCCTTCCCTGTAATGCCTAGACCGTCAGAACCAATGAGAAGACTGAGACCTATCCAAGTGGCCAAATGCATAAGAAATCATTACGATGGATTACGATCACATCGTTGAATTTAAACAAGTTCTAAGGGTAGAACAAGTAGACGACTTCTTCATGCAGTATGAGTCTTTTGGACTCACCCTCACAGGAACGGCTCTGACTTGGTTCCAGCCATTAGATCCCAACCAATTTGGAAACATGGAACAATTTTTTCAGGAATTCATTGGGGAATTCACTAAAAGAGGGATTAAACACAATTCTGCATCTTTAATCCACAGCTTTAAACAAAACCCTAATGAAATTGTGAAAATGGCCGCATGAAGATTTAACCAGTATGTGGATAGATGTCCAACTGCAGAGAGGCCCACTCAACAAAAAATGATTTCATTATTTTTGGATGGGCTCATGAATGGAACCCTAAGAACCTTAGTTTATGTGAAAAGGTTACAAACCCTGAGTGAATGTCTTCAAGAGTGCATTGACCTAGAAGACAATCTAGCTGAGGATCTAAAGAGCACACCCAACCCCACTAAATCAGAAGACTCTCGAAGTACTATTACATCCAACTCCAGTAATGTGGAGGAAATAGCAGAGCTTGTGGCTAAGAAATTGGGAGTCCAAGGACAGAGAAACTACCAACACCCAGCGTTAAGAGTGCCCATGTTACGAAGATGTAGTCTATGTGGAGGAGATCACCCCACACACATGTGTGTGCGAGGAGGGACCGGTGCACATCAGACATATCCTTACAACAGACAGATCCAGCAAGGGACTGCCTTGTACTGCCACATAGAATAAAAATAAACCAACCACACCACAGAAAACTGTCCATTCAATAGGCAGGCACGCCCTTTACAACCACCTCAGTATCGACCATACGAATATCCACCTGGAGAGCCAGGCAGAGAGATGCCCAGATACAATCCCTATCCAACACCAGCAGGAGCACCAAGGCCATACGAGCAAGTACCATATCCACCACCCCAACCACTGTTAGGGCCACAACTGTCACAACCTCAACAAGTGGTACCTGTGAAGTATGCTCAACCAGAATAAAATTTGGAAAGAGCCATAGTGCCAGCCTCAACGATGACCAGTGTAGAATCAACAAACCCTGGATATGAGCTACCCCCAGGAGATTATTATCCCTATGAAGCCAACATGTTAGAGTATGAATCAGCTTATGATTCGGCTTATTATGGATATGAAGGTTATGATCATGCTTATGGAACGGAGGTAGCAACTTTGATGTAAATACTGCACCTAAAGCACAACCACCCATGAGACCACCCATTAGACCACCTGTGCCAAGAGGACCTTGTTATATATGTGGAGGAGACCATTTTATTAGAGAATGTCCTCAACCTTATAATCCACCACCCCCTAGGACTTGGGAAGGATATTGCAATGATTGCAGAAAGGAACATCTTTTTAGAGACTGCCCTAAGAATCCAACCAAAGTCCAAGACACTGCACCAATTAATGTAATTGAAGTGATAGAAGCATCTGGAAGTGATAAAGAATATACTGTGCCTTTAAAGGCCATTACAAGACCTCAAACGAAAGAACAAAAAGGAAAACAACCAAAACAGGAACGAGAGAACAAAAGAACGGTAAGTCCCAAAATTCAAATAGTTGAAGATTCTGAGAACTCACGTCTAAGATACAAATTCCAGTTGATAAGGTGGGAGAATTTAGTGAAGGAGACGAAGGTAATACGTGTCTACCTGTCACTTACAATGGATACCTAACCAAGGCAATCCTAGACACAGGATCTGGGGTAGGAATCGCCACCAAGGAGATTTTGGAGAAATGGGGAAAGCCTGCCTTACGACCCACACGCATGAAGCTCCAATTAGCAGACTGTCATGTGGAGAAACCCTTAGGAATACTGGAAAGAATCAAATTGACCACTTGTGGAGTTGAATTTGAACACACACTAGCCATTTGTAAGTTTGAAAAGGCTAATAATTACGAAATGATATTAGGACGACCCTTCATGAGACAAATGCGGGTAGGACAAGACTGGGGAAGAGATTTGTTATACCTACAATATCAAGGAAATACAACCAAGATAAACTTGCATACATTTGCATATTGAGATGTCCCCCCACTACAATGGAATCCCATACACAAGGAGGAAGATGACCTATCCATTCATAATGCTGGATCGAGCGATCAATCATGGATGCACGAGGACGCTCAGTTATGGATGTGTAAGGAAGCCAAGAAAGAAGACAACAAAAGACAGATGTGGCCAATAGGACATCCAAACTACCGACCTATAGAGGACCCGAGGTACATGCCTCAAACCGCAAGGATGGATGGAAATCTTAGCAACCTTAGATGTGTGTGTGAATGAGGAAGTCTTGACAATGAACGAGTGCATAGATGAGGAAGGCTATGATGTAAATATTTATATGGTTGTCCTTCAAGAAGTAGAAGAAGGGGAAATCTTGGAAAAAGAATGGAAAGAGGAATATGAGAGCATAGAAATGGAACCTGAATTCGATTCCGAAGAGAGCTATCTAGACACCATTCGAACCAAAGAGAGACAGGAACTGACAAAGATCTTGGCAATAGAAGCCGCTCCCAGAGTACAAGAACAAGAAGCGGGAATGAGTAAAATCGAACCAAATCCAGATCTGTTTGAAGTTCCTGAACATTTTAAAAGATACGAAGTAGAAGAGAGAAAGGTAGCCATTCAAATGCCTAAACGAGAGGCTCAAGACGGAGAAGCATACGACAACAAAGAACAAACAAAAAAGATCATAGTGACCGTAGAAGATGGAGAAGAAAGGTGTACATACATAGGTAAAGATGTGTCAAGGGAGGAGGAAGAAGAACTAATACAATTGATCCAAGAATATCGAGACGTATTCGCATGGACATATAAGGACCTCAAGGGTGTGGAACCCTCGATTTGTTCTCATAGGATACCAATGACGGCATATGCAAGACCCTCGAAACAATGCCCTTATACATATAATGAGGTCTATGCTGATAAAATTAAGGAAGAAATAGACAAGCTACTAGCGGCAGGATTCATATACGAGATATAACACACTGAGTGGGTATCGCCACTAGTAGTTGTGCCGAAGAAGAACGGAAAGCTGAGAGTGTGCATTAACTTGAAAAAAGTCAATGCAGCCACCATACGGGATAGCTACCCATTACCCATTACGGACCATCTATTGGAAAGAGTAACAGGAAAAGAAGTATATAGCTTCTTAGATGGATTCTCCAGATACAATCAAGTAGCTATTGCTACTGAGGATCAACATAAGACCGCATTCACGACCGAATGGGGAGTCTATGCTTTTCGAGTGATGCCTTTTGGACTCACTAATACACCGGCTACTTTCCAATGATTGATGTGTCATGTTTTCAAGGAATTCCTGAAAAAGAGCATGGAAGTATATGTAGATGACCTATGTACATACTCCAATCAAAGACAAGATCATATTCCTGAGTTGAGAAAGATATTTAATAAATGCAGACAGTACAAATTCTATTTAAATCCAGAGAAGTGTGTCTTCATGGTAAGACAAGGGAAGATCCTATGACACATAGTCTCTAGAAATGGAATATCCACGGATGAGGACAAGATTAAGGTCATCTTAGAGCTTCCTAGACCAAAGAATGCGAAAGAGGTGCAAGCATTTATGGGACATTGTGGATACTACCGTCGATTTATCCACATGTATGCCATAATCGCCAAACCCTTGTATGGTCTCTTAACTCAATTCACTTGGACAGAAGAGTGCGAGAAGGCATTCAATGAGTTAAAGAAGAGGCTTAGCACGGCTCCAATTTTGAAAACGCCAAATTGGAACAAACCTTTTCATATTCATGTTGATGTGTCTAATTACACAATAGGATGTATATTAGCCCAACCAGTCCATGAAGGAAAATTAGATCATCCAATTGCCTATGCGAGCAGACAACTAAATCAAGCTGAAAGGAATTATTCCACTATTGAGCGAGAAGGATTAGGAATGGTCTATGCAGTTAAGAAATTTAGACACTATCTCGTAGCCAACAAATTCAAGTTCTTCATAGACCATCAGGCTTTATTGTACCTAGTCAATAAGCCCTGTAACACGGGAAGATTAGTAAGATGGTTCCTACTATTAATGGAGTTTGACTTTGAAGTGATAGTAAAAAAAGGAAATACTCATGTAAGAGCGGATCACCTTTCAAGGCTAACACACGGAGAACCACCAAGTGGAGTACCCGATGATCTGCCAGACACTTATTTGTTTAATCTGGAAGTTTGTCCAAAGTGGGCAGAGAAACTAATTCCTATACTTACTCATGGTCCACAACACTCAATTAATAAGGAAAGTAAAAAGGAAATCTTACAATCAAGGAACTTGCATATTATTGCGGGAAGTGTGTACTATAAGGAACCCAATGGAGTATTGCTAAGATGTGTTGAGGAGGACGAACAAATGAAGTTGATTGAACAAGCACATGTGAATAAATGGAGAACACACCAAGGGACTCATGGAACTATTAGGGAATTAAAACGAATAGGAGTATACTGGCCTGACATGCCTAAGGATGTCCATGACTACGTAAGTAATTGTGCAGAATGCCAGGAGACAATCCGCGAGGATCATACGTCCATACCTTTCTCAACGATAGCACCCAGTTGGAGCAAAACATTGGTAAAGTTCCTAAAGACAAGAGAACATAAGGAGTTAGCTTGGCAAGAAAACGATCGCTAGAAGAAATGAGCAAGGATTATGTACTTATGGGAAAACAATTGTTTAGGAGAGGAAAAGACAACCAATTACGGTTATGTGTGCATGAAGGAGAATATTTACCCGTATTAGAGATGCCACACTCAGGTGCTGCAGGAGGTCACTTTTCAGCGGAGAGAACTATAAAAATGATTCTCTTCGCAGGCTTGTGGTGGCCAACTCTATGTATGGATGCTGAAACATATGTACGAAGCTGTGAAACATGCCAAAGGGCTAAATACCCAATTCGGAGAGATGACATGCCACTGAGACCTATGGTTTGTGCTAGAGCATTCTCTAAATGGGGAATTGACTTTATAGGACCCATTAACCCACCGGCCAAAGGGTCACATGCTGAGTACATCATAGTAGCCACAGATTACTTGACAAAATGGGTGGAAGCGAAGGCTACTAGAAAGAATGATGCTCAAACCACGGCTAAGTTTCTCTTTGAGCATATCTTCACTCGTTTCGGATTACCAATTGAGATTGTGAGTGACCGAGGAACGCACTTCATTAATGAAGTAATAGAGTCTCTGATGAATGAGTTTTTAGTGATCCATAAAAAATCAGCCCCATACCATCCCCAAGCGAATGGGCAAGCAGAGAGTTCCAATAAGGTATTATGCACAGTATTGACAAAGATTGTCAATAATGGGAGGTCTGATTGGGACAAACAATTGCACCATGCAATTTGGGCCTTCCAAGTAGTATACAAGACTACCATTGGAACTACTCCATTCACTTTAGTGTATGGGCAGAATGCAATTTTGCCAATTGATTTTTTAATCCCTACTTTGAGAGTAGCCCAACAGTATGAATGGACCGGACATGAATTATCCCAACAACTAGACCAAATCGAAAAGTTGCAGGAAACTAGGTTACAAGCAGTAGCAGGAATATATGCAGCCAAGAGAAGACAAAAAGCATATTATGATGCACATATAAAAGACAAAGGACTTAAAGAAGGAGACTTAGTCCTGGTTCACACCTTAAAGAAACATGCCAAGAAGTTACAAAAACGCGGATATGGACCTCTAATCATAAATAGGATCTCTACTAGTGGAGCAGTTAATCTAGCCACATTAGATGGAGACATTCTTCCTAACTACATAAGTGGATGTAGAGTGAAACGGTTCATGGAGCCATTGACGGATCAAATGTTAGCACGTCTAGTAGGTGCACAAAATAGGAAGAAAGAGGAGGAATGGATTAGAGAGGAGGCACGGCAAGAAGCCCTAGAGCACATCAAGAAACGGAAAGAATGGATCAGGCAAAGAGACGAACGGTATCTCTAAGGAGAAGAGCCTATCCCTATGGCTAATTACCAAGTCCATAAATCTAACACTACAAATGCTTACATGTCACAGCCTTACCTAAACCTAGGGATTGGCAAGATAGAGTACAAATTGATAGATGCCTTGATAGACTCAGGTGCAGAACTTAGTTGCATATGTAATATGGTCATACAAGATCTTCAAACGATTATGACTCCCACAAAATCTCATATGATAGGAATTGGAGGTCAAATCATAGCATGCATGGGAGAAACTAACGTATCCCTCCACCTAGGAAATTCTTCCATGGAACAACGAGTCTTAGTGTGCAAGGATGAAGACTTAATAGAAGATTTGATCCTAGGACAGGATTGGATCATTGAGAATGAAGTAAGCATCAACCTAGCTCAAGGCTATATTTCAGCCAAGATAGGGCACAAGAAAATTTTTAGTCTATTAGGGGAGAAGCCTTCACAACAACCAAAAACCATCGAGAGTGTAGAAGAACGCAAAGAAGAGCTAGTGGAACAAGATTCCAGTCCCAATACCTTAGAAACCAATCTAGAAGAAGCAGAAAGCTCAAACCCTAACGAGTCCAAGGAAGAAGTGAAATCATCCCCTTCAGTTGGTGCACGGCCAGACAATAAGGAAACCAACTCTCATGGAGTTTCTCACACAACAGAAGGATCACGAATGTGGAAGACAACATTCAGATACTCGCATCAAGGAAAGAACAAACTCAAATGGGTACGCAAGGAGCAAGTGCAGAAATCAGAGATGCCAACACCAACTCATGAGGAGAAAAAGGAGAACAAGAAGTCAACATCATTGAAATCTGAAACAAAACGACTCTTGCAAATATGGCTCCCTAAGCCTCTGATTGAAGCTCAAAGGGCACGACAACAGATATGGATTCCCAAGAAGGTCAGACAAGCAGCCAAGCAAGAGATAAGCAAACAAAAGGATACATTACATCGAGACATTCGGACGACAAAGCCAAGACAGACTCGTCGTATAAACATGATAAGAAAAACATCAATCACTAGGACATCAAAAGGAATGCAGGAAATTCAAGAGACCAGAGAGAAGACACGAACTATCAACATGACAGCGAAGTGGATTTGGAAGCCAAAGATATCGCAAAGCATGGACCATCAGAACAACAAAGATTCCAATTGCGCCCATGAAGTATCAGATGCACCTAAAGTATGCATAGTAGGGCCACATTACAAGGCCAAGCATTCGGCACATGATGTACATGATAAAATTAGTGGTGCACATTCTCCAACGGGGAATAGGTCATAGCTTCAACTTCTTTAGGAATGGACATACTATGTAAATAAATAGATGCTTTGGCTATACTTATGCTTGTTTTCTTTCACGAAAAGAAATAAAAAGATGTGGTAAGAGATGTCACTTATGAACCAAGGCAAACGGAGTGACGGGATGACAACATATCACTGCAATGCACTACACAATTGCTATGCTTTCCATTGAAGCTGATGCACTTTTCCTTACAAGTGCAGATGGGTTCTGAAGATTTGGAAGCAACGATTCAAGAGGAAGTATTGGAATTCTCTCTCTAGAGTATCACCAAGGCAAAGGGACATTGGTTTAGAGAAGATCAACCGGCAGGGGAGTATCTCTTCCTAGCAACTATCAAAATCATGGATACAGATCATCAATTTCCGATCATGTCCCAAGACTTCAGAGTGGTGCATGAGCTTCCAACCACCATTGACATCATGAAGAAAGCAGTTATACACAAGTATTTGGAATTACCAATCTACAAGCCTGACTTTCAGAGGTGCACAGAAGTCATGAATACACTACAGCCAGCACTACATGACCCATTGGTGCCAAAAGCTAGAGTCATGGATAGGGTAGGTGAATGGGTAGTCATCCAATTTACACATGACTTGATCAAGGAAGCTTTTGGATGGGAAAAAGATGGCAACACAGTATTGAGAGGAAAGTCGCGGAGCAAAGACAAGACCTTCATGGACATCAATAGAATTGATATAGAAGAGGAAGTCAGACTAATCCATCAGCATTTCTGCTTCCCAAATATGCATCGATACACGGCTCCGCAGAAGATAATTGTTCAATTACTCTCACATGCCATCAAACAGATTGGAAATCAAATTAATCTGACTCCTTACATACAGGAACGGCTGTTCAAAGCGAAAAAACAGTGGAATAATAAAAAGTTCCTCAATGGCAGTGTCGCTCTGACAATATTGATTTACCATGCTTTAGGCATCAGAGAGCACTTGCAAGAAATGCCATCATCAACTGTTATGGCTAAATATGTCAAAGTCGTGACAGTACCAAAAAAGAAAAGAGCAGTCAAGATTGTGGAAGAGGCAGAAACTAGCTCTCAACCCAGAATGAGAGGCACGAAGAGACTCAGGGAGGTAAAGCAAGTAGAAGAGGAAGTTCTAGCCACGAAAAGGACACACATACTTCCAAAAACAAGGATTGAAGAGCAAAGGCCGATTACAAAGGAAGATTTAACTAAAGCCCTGGAGGATACACATCAATATATAGAAGGTCAAGTCAATGAACAGTACAAGGGCACCATTGTCAGCAGGCCCAACAAGAGATCGAGGCAAAAAAGAAGCTCACAAAAGTACACCGCTATAGGGAATTAGGGTTGGAAAATTCAAGCTCATCTTGCGATGCACAAGAAGAACCCGACACCTCATTATTGAATGTAGATATTCAAAGTGAATCAAAGGATGATGGACAATGGGTGGAATTGAATGCAATCAACTACAATGAAGAAGAAGAGGGAATAAAAGTGGATGACAACACTACCCACCACGATCAGGACACCGCAAGCAAGGAAGCAAACCAAGAAGGGACGCATGTGATAAAAATCAATGAGACTTCCACAATTCTTATCAAGGAGACAACACCTATAAGAGAGGTATCAATCAAGATACCAAAGAAAGAGCCACTGGAAGCGATAGTAGAAGAAACAGAACCCTTCACATCAATAAGGGTCGTGGCAGAACCCTCCCCCATGGATGTCACTTTTCAAGGGAGTGCCACAAAAATTATTGATTTGGATGACGAAATAAAAGAACCAAAAATACAACTACAAATCAGACAACCCCACAACGAAACCATCCATCTAGAGCAAGGAAAATATGTGCAAACCGGAGAAGCTCCAAGCATACCGAGGACATGGTTGAATGTCGACATCGCTCAACTCAAGCCAGTAGTGCAAGACATGATCAGAACCGCAATGGAAACACAACAATTAATGCTTGAGGCTGATGAAGACTACGATCAAGCGATGCAGGACAAGCATGAGCTTCAAGAAAGGGGTAAGAATCTTTCGGCAGAATTAAAATTAGCAAGAGAGCAAATACTACATAAAGAAAAGGAAGTCCAAGAAGCCAAAAAGCAGTGCAACCATTTAGAGACAGAAAACACAAAATTAAGAGAACAATTACAGGAATTACAACAGACATATGAAGCAAGCGAGATTGAGAAGACAAGGATCATTGCAAGAAGTAAGATCTTAGAATCACAAATCAATGTATATATGGAGGAAGCAGAAAACTTAAGGAACCGAAATAAGGAGCTCATGACAGCTCTTCTAAGTGATCAGCCCGTAGAAGTTCAGGGCAGACGAGAAAAGGATATCAAAGAATTGGAAGAAAAGATAGCTAAGTATGAAGATAAGCTCAAGTAGGAGCAGACCACCATTGTCGAATGGGAACAGAGGTACATTGATGATATTGCAGTTCTAAGGACTAAATGGAAAAAGGCAAAAAATTGCTATCTCATGCAATGTAAGGAAGACACAGATCAGCTGGATATTGTTGCTAAAGAACTTCTCAAACTCAAGGACAATATTGCTAATGCTAATGAAGAAATCAAGCAAAAAGATGAGATGATTAAGCAACTACAAGAGCAGTTAGAGCAGAAGACAATTCAGGGGACACCAGTAGTTCCAAAATCCATAGAGGCTACTGAGGAGACTGAGGTACGTCCTCTCTCTCCCCCCTTATATCATTCGCCACTAAGGGAGGAACACGAGGTCCAAATTGAACATAATACTTGGGACATTGCATAACTGAGCCGACCGGAAATGGCACTACTGATGTCCCACCTTACTGCTGAATTCGAAGATCAGATAATCCAGGTAATGAAGGAGGCCCAAATCAAAAGCAAAAACTTGGATCAAATTTTGAAGCCTTCCAATGTACCATATGGACTACTTAAAGAACAAACGCAACAATATATAAAGACTACGACGAATAAGGATCCTGACAACAACCTCCACTTCAGCCAAGATACATTCAAGTATACTCAAGAAGAATTAAAAAAAGTTGATCCCACATGGAGGCACAAAGTTTTGGAAAATAATCCCACACTGCAGGTAGGTCAATCCAGCATTTTGTCTTGTACCCCGCAGACGCTCATGGTCGCAATTTTGGGAAGGACAGCGCCAGGGAAGCATAATAATCAATGGTTGAATTATCCGTTATTGCCTAGTCCACCACATAACTACCTACCAACGGAAGAGTACATAGTAAAAACAATGGAATTTTGGATTGCAAGATATGCGACTGTCCCGGACTTAGCAGTTAAAATGACTAATAAGATTTTCAGCATGCTATTAACTGTAATTAAAGTCTTCCAGCATGCAAAATACACCTTTTTGAATTTCATCAGCATTACACAAGGATCTGAAGCGCTCGTTTTTTATCTCTCTACTACTCTAAGCCGCTTAACCCTGATGGCGTATTATTCAAGACTTATGTTTTTGCCGTCAACATACATGTAGACTTTTGAAGAAGCATTTTTCACTGGCTTCTTCGAAATAGATTCAGAAATTTTTGTCAAGATGACTTCGAACCTGAATGCACGACTGGTAGCGTATGAAACCAGCTTTTTTGCGGATCACCGACAAGCACCAGAGGATGGAGTGAAGTCACACCAATGGAAAGAATTTATGATATGTCATGCTAATTTGCTAAATCAATGAGAGCAAGAAGCCATACAGACCTATTCATGTCACCACAAAAAGCCTATCGCGGACGACAGAGTTTAGGAGGAGGGACGTGTGGAAGGGGAATCAAGCAAGAAGAGGAGAAGAAGAAGATCAAAGTAAAAAACTACTCAATAAAGAATGAAGATCATAAAGTGAAAGAACCACCCTCTCCCCAAAGCCCCGTAGGGGCACGCATCAGGCAACAACGCAAAACATCCAGGTCCTGAGGAATGGAATTAAAGAACAATCAGAACCAGGACATTTCATGGGAAGGACGGACCAAGGCCAGGAACTATCCATGAAGAAGTGCAAGACAATATTTGGCAGGTAATAATCCTTTCGCTGATAGCGTGCATTGTCAACAAAGTAAACAGGCTCAAAGCAATACAACAGGTCAGATATGTGAAGACAAAGACGAATCAGAAGACCAAAATTTAGAAAGAGGTAGAGGCTGAAAAGTTGAAGAGGGTGACTAAGAACAGCACATTCCTAGTCTCTGGTGGCGTGCGTGGAAGCCCGACTGAATGCAGCAACCCAAATTTGTGATGTACGGGATATCAAGGGGCAAACAGAAGCAAAGGACATACAACGAATAAAATAACAAATTCTCTGACAGTCCTTGTTGCCGCTTCGACCACTGGGTGCGTGTATTCAGAACTCTTAGAAGAACTACAAACAAGAAGCAAAAGCCTGTCAAGGGATGACAGAGACAAAGAGGGGGAGAGTGTTGCAGAGCAGAGAAGCACAAAAGAAGAGCCCCAAAATTTTCAAATTAATGGGCATAATTTTTCTTCTTCAAAGTCTTAGGAAATTCCCTCAAGCCATGTAAATGCACTAGAGGAGTCCTCTAGTTGCATAATCCCAACTTATTGTAAAATATCCCTTGTAAATTAGTAGCAAATTCACTTTTTAGGAATAAAGTGCCGGTCTCTTGTGTGAAAGGACCAAACTTAGGGCACATGTATATAAGTCACTTTGTGACTCTTTGTAGGGACTTTTGCCATTGTGAAGAAGGAGAGATCCTGAATTTCGAATTTGCCTCTTTCTTGTAGATTTCTATCTTCTTTTTGATCTTCTATGTGTGTGTAATGCTTGGAATGTGTGTGTAGGACTGTTGTCTACCCCTCCCCACTGCTTTTGAGCTACTGTAGTGTGTGTGTGAGCTTGTAGGAGTTGTGGCGTGAGTGTGGTTTCCCGCCATTCACTATTTTGGTCATAACTTGAAGCAAAGTTGTTAGAATCAAGTGAAACGACATTCAATAGATGCGTCTCATCGAGAGCTTCGAAACAAGTTCGCTATTGACTATATTCGGAGTTCACAGCTAGGAGAAATCCTTGATTTACTGAAAATTACTGTAAGTGATATCGCGGCAGACACTTTCAGTATTTCAGTGAGTTAGAGAGGTGGACTAGTCTCTTCTCATGCATATAAGCTGAACCATTCATTTCCCATCATGTGTGCACATGTCCTCATACATTTGGTTAGGTCGTTTGATCAGATTGACAAGTAAGTGTGTGTCAATTTCCCAATATACGTACTTGTGTGGCAAATGAGGTTTAATACAAGCATCAGTAATTTCCTCGAATTATCGATGCTCATACTGACGCCTATATCGACACTTATACTGATGCCTATACCGATGCCTATACCGATGGCGTGTTTAACATAACCGGACTCAAGAGAAAAAATTTGACATTTGTGCGTGTTTTAAACTGAGTAGTGCTATTGTCAAGTTTGCACGCACGAGCTCCATTGTGATTATATTGTGCACACACACATAGATCTCTCTCTCTCTCTCTACATATCTCTCTCTCTCTACATATCTCTCTCTCTACATATCTCTCTCTCTAGATCTCGCATTTTGGTAAGTGATGTGCATACTCTTTCACCCTTTCTCTTTCTCTATGGTTTCTCTTTTTTAATTTCTCTTCTGCTTGGTTTTGTATGAGCTTTTCAACAACTATGCAAAAACTTAGATGAACACATGATGTTCTTAACACAAGCAAATTCAATAATCAAAATGAAGCCTGATATGAAAGCATCATGATCCTCAAAATCACTGATGGGACATCACCTCATGTGCCATGTGCTGAATCTGCTCTGATCTGATAATAGGATGCCTAGGTGCTGACCGTACTCCCGATAGATTGACTCTGTGATATACTTTTTGTGATCTTTATCCTATTCACTCCACTTCAACATGACAAAATGTCCAAACTTTATGGAGCAAAGTTGTCGTATGCACTGACACATGGCCTTTCTATTTGCATCCATCACTAGAGCTCCATCATGTATACGATATACCTTGGATTCATCATGGTCATGAACACCCCAAGGTGTACATGGTGTACCATGTGGTGTACCTACATCTGAGGTACTCACTCTAGGAGTAGAAGTAGGAGATGCAACATCCATCACATTGCCTGCACAACATCCACCTCCTCCAGAACCATCTGTAGATCCACTTCTGGAACCTCCTCCTCTAGAGTGTGACCTCGACCGATAAGATAGGCCAGCACTTGTATCGCATTGAGATATCAAATGCATACATTGACTATTGGAGCTACTAGGGGATGGTTGAGAAGGCAGTCATGGTGGAGTCATAAAGCAAAGAGTACCTCCGGCAAAGTAGCCCCGTCCGTGTGAGAGAGGCCGATGGGAGTGAGGTCGGGACGAGTGCTATCATGAGTGATCCGTTACTATGATGTGGTAGCCATATAAGTAGAAGGTGCTTGAGATATAAACTCTAAGATCTGCTTCTCTATCATGGAATGTGGAGTGCCCAGAGGACTGTCTCCCATCATGCTTTGCAACAAAAAACCCAAATAATTAACATATGATAAGAATGGTAATATAGAAAAGTAGTAGTGTACAAAAAAATGTAGCAAAAGAAATAAATACAAATTAGTATGTACAAGTGTTTGCTTCAAAAATTCTCTATTCTAACATCCTCTTGGAGATTTGATGCATAGAGGATATCTATCTCTACATTGGTGACTTCTAGATATCTTGGTATGCTAGCTCTTTCTTGATCCTTATTCTTGTACAACATATTGTCTATTATTTCTATCATGGACAAAGGAAACCATCTTGAACCTTAGATTCCATATGAATCCTATATCTCATGGTTGGTTCAGAATTAAGAGAAACCAATGCTTCCATTGTGTCCAAAACGTGCCAAAACCCTAAGATCGACTATCTATTTGCTAAATTCTGACATTCTGAGGTCCTGATCGATTTGCTGACATCATTCATGACATCATCAACTCGCAACTACCTTGGGAACCGCCCTTGAAAACCTATATAAGGAGAGGTTGGCCACATTCATAATCAATGTGATAACTAACTTTTTGAAAGGAAACAAGAAAAACAAGTAGAAGGAAGACCTCACCAGTGGAAACCCTTCCAGCCCACACCTAAAGATGAGTCTATGCCTGAACCTATGCAAATAAATGTAACTAGGTTTCAGTCTCTAACACCAGAAGAGAAACAGAGAAGGAGAGCTAACTAGTTATGTCTCTATTGTGGAAAAACTGGACATATTGCAGTTAATTGTCCGAACAAGAGAACAAAACTCAGAGTCGTAGCCACCCTTGTAGAGCAGGGAAACGAGGAAGTCCAGTTGTAAAAGAGACTGTGCAGCCAAACCTCCTCATGTTTCATTGATGAAGAATTGGTTAAGAAACATGGAATTCCTATACTTCGAAAGAACAAACTAGTCGTAGCTGAAGTAGTATATGGATGACCTTTAGCATCTGGGAATATAACCATGGAAGCCACACCATTGAAAGTACACCTTGGTGACCATGAATCCCACATATGTTTCAATGTAATATCGAGCCTAGTACATCTAGTTATCATTGGAATGCCTTGGTTAAAGAAGCATAATCCAGACATTAATTGGGAAAAGAATAAAATCACCCGTCGAGATATCTAGAAGAACCCAACATATGTCGGAGCCAAAGCCTTCATACATGCAGTAAGGAAGGAGTCTACATATATAATCTATGCCATGCCAACTCAATAATCCAAGAAAGATGATCCAGTACAACCACCCAATCAGTACAAAGGTGTTGAAGATGTTTTTGAAAAGAAGAATTCAGATATCCTCCCAGAGCATAAACCTTATGATTGCCCCATAGATCTTCAAGAAGGAGCACAACCACCCTTTGGACCAATCTACAAACTATCCGCAGAAGAACTTACAAAACTACACAAGAACATTGATGAGAATCTAGCAAAGGGGTTTATCAAACACTCCAAGTCTCCAGCAGGAGCTCCTATTCTATTTGTAAAGAGGAAGGATGGGACTCTCTGGATGTGTGTAGACTATCGTGGATTGAATAAAGTCACTATAAAGAACAGATACCCGCTACCACTTATATCAGAGCTCTTGGAACGCCTTGGAAAAGAAAAATTCTTCACAAAGATTGATCTTCGAGGAGCTTACAACCTTGTCAGGATCATAGAAGGAGACGAATGGAAAACAACATTTCGAACAAGGTACGGCCATTTTGAATATGTGGTTATGCCATTCGGTCTTACAAATGCTCCAGCTGTCTTCCAACATATGATGAATGATATCTTTCGAGAATATTTAGATGATTTTATTGTAATATACCTTGATGATATCTTGATATTCTCCAAAAATCTAGAGGATCATGAATGTCATGTAAAGATAGTCCTAGAGAAACTAAGAGAAAAAGGATTATATGAGAAATTGGAGAAGTGCTCTTTCCATAAGACAGAAGTGGAATTTTTAGGGTACATTGTATCAGATAAAGGAATTTTTATGGACCCTAAGAAGATTCAGACAATCCTTGATTGGCAACCACCTTCATGTGTTTGAGATGTACAATATTTTATGGGATTTGCCAACTTCTCTAGGATATTCATCAGAGATTACTCCAAGATAGTGACACCTCTTACCAAGCTTACAGGGAACTCAAAATTCTCATGGACTTAAGAAGTAGAAAAAGCATTTCAGACTTTGAAATCAACATTCACTGGCGCTCCAATTCTAGTTCATCCTGATTCTAGTAAGCCCTTCTTCCTAGAGACACATGCATCAGACTTTGCCCTAGGGGCCATTCTTTCCCAATATGGAGATGATGGGCACCTACATCCAATTGCATATCATTCAAGGAAATTTTCCCCTCCAGAAATTAATTATGAAATTCATGATAAAGAACTTCTTGCCATAGTGGACGCATTTGATACCTGGCGTCACCATCTAGAAGGAGCAGCACATAAAGCTACTGTATATACAGATCACAAGAACCTAGAGTATTTTATGACCACCTGCATCCTCGATAGAAGGAAATCTCGATGGTGTAACTTTCTATCTAGATTCGACTTTGGCATCACATACGTCTAGGACGTCAACAATGTCAGTCATATGCCTTGTCCAGAAGATCTTACCTTGCACCAAAGAAGGGTGACGAGGCCTTTGATCAACAAGAGAGTGTATTACTCAAGCCTGAGCATCTCTAGTTAGCAGCTATCGCTTCAACCTATCATGAAGATTTAGCCTTGAATCATTTGATCCGTGAGAATCTACCACAAGATGAATTGTTTTGTAATGTTAAGCAGAAAACTCAAGAACGAAAATTCCAAGAAGTAAATGAATTTTAGGAAAAGGACAGATTACTATTCTATAGGAACCTATTGTATGTCCCTCCATGAAAGCCTAGGATCCGAGTACTTCAACAACGTCATGACAACCTTGCAGCAAGACATTTTGGAGTAAATAAAACAATAGAACTCATATCAAGGGACTTTTGGTGGCCTCAAATGTGGAAGGAAGTCAAAGAATATATTCGAACCTGTGACACTTGCAATAGATCTGAGGTACCGCAACATAAATCTCATGGCCTCTTGCAACCTTTACCTATTCTAGAAAGGCCATGTGCTTCATTGTCTATGGATTTCATCACAGATCTACCAAAGTCAGATAAGTATGATGCCATTCTTGTTATTGTGGATAGATTTACAAAGATGGCACACTTCATTCCAACTACAAAGGCAATCATAGGTGCATCCACTACTAGACTTTTTCTCAGATACATCTTTAGGCTCCATGGATTGCCTGATGATATTGTCAGTGATTGAGGTCCACAGTTCATATCCAGCTTTTGGAACAATCTTTGCAAACTCCTTGGTGTTCAAGTTAAACTATCTACAGCAAATCATCCACAGACTGATGGACAAATAGAATGGGTGAATCAAGTCCTATAGCAATACCTCCATTGCACTAGCAACTATCACCAAAATGATTGGATTTGAGTTGTTACCCTTTGCAGAGTTTGCCTATAACAATAGTGTTCATGCATCTACTAAGCAAACTCCCTTCTTTGAAAACTATGGATAACATCCAAGGATGGATATACAACTCTCAAATCATGTCAAGAACCCAACTGCCAGAGACAAGGTCCAGTACCTGATGGACATGCACAAAGAACTCAAGGAAGAGATCCATAAAGCTCAAGAACAATACAAGTTCTATGCAGATCACCATCGTGTCCAGAATCCATCGTATCAAATTGGGGATAAAGTATGGTTACTCAGAAACAATTTGCACACTTCAAGGCCCTGTGCAAAGTTAGATCATCAAAGATTTGGTCCATTCACCATCTTGGCCAAGATCAATCCAATCACCTTCAAGCTCCAACAACCAAGCACCATGAGAATACATCTAGTTTTCCATGTATCCATGTTGGAACCATATCAGATTTCACCATTGAGGGGGGAGAGACCTAGTCCTTCACCACCAATCGAAATTGATGATCATGAAGAAATTGAAGTCGAGCATGTCCTAGATTCCAAAATATCCTGAGGAAGATTGGAATACCTTATTCATTGGAAAGGGTATGACATCAGTGATCGTACTTGGGAACCTGTAGAAAACCTTCAGAGAGCACCAATCAAGGTTTGAGAATTCCATAAGAGAAATCCAATGAAGCCGAGACCAGATAACATGATCGCTCCTCGTGGAACTCGTGGTTGGAGGGGGAGGTGATGCCATGGACAAAGGAAACCATCTTGAACCTTAGATTCCCTATGAATCCTATATCTCATGATTGGTTCAGAACTAGGAGAAACCAATGCTTCCAATGCGTCCGAAACGTGCAAAACCCTAAGATCGACTGTCTATTGGCTAAATTCTGACATTTTGAGGCCCTGATCGATTTGTTGATATCATTGATGAAATCATCAACTCGCAACTGCCTTAGGAACCGCCCTTGAAAACCTATATAAGGAGGGGTTGGCCACATTCATAATCAGTCTTGCCAATATTAGTTTTGGGAGCTCAAGGAGTCGTGACCACCAAGTACGTACTCTCCAAGTTCCTGTTCCAGTTCTTGTCTTGTTCCTTGTTCCAGTCTTGTCTTGTCCTCTTGTAATCTCGAAGTACGAGATCTTGTTGAGTTCTTGTATCCAATTCATCCCCTAGAAGGGAGTTCTTATAATTGAGATATCTTGCTCCATACTCACGATCCTGGGTTGTGGGATCTCTTGTATCATCTCTAATCTAGTTTTCCATACCTATTGGTCCCTGGTTGTGGGACATATTGTATCAGTTACGTATTCTTGTATCATTTTCCCTGCGTGGGTGCTCTTGTAATCAGAAGTGTATTTTCGAAACCTTGTCTAGTGTAGCGAGAGAGCACAATCTAGTGCTCCTGTGACAATTTCATCATGTATCTTGTCTTCTTCAAAGACCTCTTCATCTTGGACAATGATCTCTTCCTCCTCGACTACCGAATGGATCTCAGAGTCCACTATGAAGAGAATTTCTTCTACGTCTATGTTCTCATAATTTTTTTTGCTATGTGGGGAGACTTGTAAAACAAATAGCCACTCTATTTCTTTCAAATTTAGCATAGAGAAAATCTGCTCAGAGTGTTTGGGGAGTACAAATGTGTCTCTTTCATCTGTCCATAGCTTTGTGGAGTCCACTTGAAGCAAACCACTTTTATCCTACCTCACTATTGGGTTTCTTCAAGAGATGACTACTTTGAACCATTTTGCATCAAACAAAAAGTAATCAAACCTCTTGAAGGACAGCTTCAAGATATCTTAGATCACTCTCCACAATACTCAAGCTAGCCTTCTTGAGCATTGTCATCTCTTGCTCTAGCTCTAATTTTTTGGAAAAAGTTTACCATCACCCCACTATCAAAAGTAGACCTATTTTCATCGATTCGTGGGATCCGAAAGTGTCGTCTATGAGACCATAGTGCACCGTATTTAGAATACTCCCAATCACGCCCCTTTGTGAGTTCCTCCTCTTCTTGAGAGATATCTTCACCTGCTACCTTTGCTTATGAAAGTGATGTATCTAGCCATATGCTCATTGGAAAGGGTGGAAGAGGTTGATGACTTTTTGGAAGAGGCAAAAAGCGAGTGGAACAATTCTTTTGAAACTGAGATCTTTCCTTTGCATTTGTCTCCTTGGCAAGCTCATACCTCTCCAGCCACTTCTGCATGGGTTTAGAGTTAACAATGCAAAACTTCATTGCCTTCTCTCTGAAAGCTACATCCATTTTTCTTTGCATCCCTTTACCTTGAGGTTCATCACCTACGAGAGGAACATCTTCATCACCGCTCCATAAGTGAGGCATTTCTAAGTTCGATATGCATAGAAACTCTATTATGAATACAAGAAACTCTTGTACGAGCCACCCCTCTACCATGCTACCCTCTGGATGTGCTCTTTGATGAACAAACCCTTTTAATGTCTTCATGCAGTACTCTAAGAAGAACGTCCATCGACTATGGACAATTCCTGCTATTGCAACTTCATCAACCACATGAACCAATAAATGAAGTTGAATTATGAGAATAATTGTGGGAAAGTATTTCTCAACCATATAGATAGCCTCTATAGCATTGAGTTGTGTTCTGTATAGGGGATAAGCATGGTAACCCAAAATCGATAAACCTGAACATTCACCATAATCGGGCCAGTCATGCATCATCCACATAAGTATGCCTTGCACTCACACATCTCGTCTTCA
The DNA here is from genome assembly GCA_020310875.1 of Ceratopteris richardii. Lineage (NCBI taxonomy): Eukaryota > Viridiplantae > Streptophyta > Polypodiopsida > Polypodiales > Pteridaceae > Ceratopteris > Ceratopteris richardii. The sequence continues at coordinate 243,645,444 of CM035406.1, forward strand.
TATAAGTTGAGACATGTTGTGCACATTAATCCCATCCCATAAAGTGCAAAGCTCTTCCACAAGTGGTGCAAGGTATACATCCATGTTTTTTACCTTATACTTACCTGGCACAATGAGAGTTGGTAATAAATGACCTTTTTTTGTGGCTAGCCACAGTGAGATGTTACAGTTAACCAAACATATAGGCGATGTACTCCATGAGGAGCTGCCTAAACCAAATGGATTTATTCCATCCATAGCTAGGCCTAGGCGTATGTTCTGAGGCTCTCTAACAAACTTTGACCACTTACTATCTATGTGTTTCCAAGCATCAGAATTAGTAGGCACTCACATTACATCATCTGTAGACCCGATCTTTACATGCCATGACATTAACTGAGCTATGGATTTACATTTTAACATGCTCTTAATTCTTGGAATGATAGGAAAGTGGCAAAGAACGTTTGCAGGGACTACTTTGCCTACCAGGTCTTCTCTAAACCTGTTCGCTCCACACTTTGGACATATGTGGAGATGCTCATAACTCGTTCTGAAAGAGAATGCAATCATTCAGACAAGCATGAATCTTGGTGTAGTCCATTCCAATGGACTGTAAAAGTTTTTTTGCATCTCCACGTGTTGGAGGCATGTCATTGCCATCTAGCAGAAACTGATCTTTCAGAACCTTGCAAGCAATAAGTAATTAAAATGATATTAGTAAATGAACTTATTTTGATGTTGCAATGAAAATTTATCTCAAATCAACTTACCTGAACACAATTTAGAGACACTACTATCTAACCATCCATAAATGG
>CM035406.1:243651237-243688737 GCA_020310875.1 Ceratopteris richardii
CGGGCTACTCAGAAATTGCAACTTGTACATAGTGATGCATGTGGTCCTATGCAGATACCCTCTTTTGGAAATTATCTCTACTTCGTGACTTTCATTGATGACTTTTCCAGGCATGCATGGGTATATCCATTGAAAGTAAAGTCCGAAGTGTTTATGTGCTTCAAACAATTTTTTGTTTTGGCTGAAAATTTGTCAGCATGTAAATGGGCACCCTCCATTCTGATTGAGGGGAGGAATATATGTCTTCTAGCTTTAATGCATTTCTGGCTGAACATGGAATAAAACATCAGTGTACAATGCCGTATAGACCTCAACAAAATTGAGTTCCTGAATGGAAGAACAAGTCACTCATGGAGATGTCGAGGTGCATGGTCAAGAGTCAAGCTTTACCACATAGTTTTTGGCTTGAGGCTATTATGTGTGCAGCATATATACTTAGCGGGTGTCCCACTAAAGCGCTGCAATCTATCACTCCATATGAGGCTTGGCATGGTCGCAAGCCATCTATTTCTCATCTGCGTGTTTTTGGTTGTCTGGCATATGCATTAGTGCCTGAACAACATTGCAAAAAATTGGATGATAAAGCAATAAAATGTATTTTTGTTGGGTATTGTTATGAAACTAAAGGCTATCGTCTGTATCATCCATAGATTAAATGCATTTTGGTTAGCCATGATGTTTTTTTTGTGGAAGATGCTATTCAGCCATTGCTTTCATGTACTAAGGAGACATCTATTAGCTCCAAAGACATGTATGATACTTTGCTGCCTCTTTTTACAGGTGGATAATCTAGTGCTAGTCCTAATGAGGCAACTTCTTAGCCTTTGTAGGTTTCATGTGATGATGCAGATCATTCCATTTTCGATGTAGATTTACATGATGCACTTGTTGATGCGAGAGCTGATATTGAGCAGGCAAAAACTATGCCAAAATGGCTGGTGTAGACTTTGCAGGACAACAAGTTAGATGCACCTTTGTCATATCGTACTCGTTCAGGTTCTCATAGTGCCTCTTTTGCGTCATATTGCTATGTTATGGCTGCATCTAGTCTCTGTGATGAGAGTGAGCATGTTTCGTTTGATGAAGCACAAAATTCAAAAAATTGGATGGCTGCTATGCAATCTGAATCTGATGCTATCATGAAAAATGGTACTTGGTCTTTATGTGACTTGCCTCTTGGCAAGAAGGCCATCCGCATTAAGTGGGTATACAAGCTGAAGTGTAAGCGTGATGGAACAATTGACAGGTATAAGGCTAGGCTTGTTGCAAAGGGTTATGCGCATGAAAGAGGCATTGACTTTGATGAGACCTTTGCACCTACATGTTGTATGACTACTGTTTGGAGCACATGTGCACTTGCAGCTTATCATGGTTGGAATGTACATGAGTTGGAAACTAAAATAGCATTTCTAAATGGTGACTTCCATGAAGAAGTGTATGTTGTCCAACCCCGTGGCTTTGTTTAGAAAGGGCATGAAAACCAGGTGTGCAGGTTAAAGAAGGAATTATATGGTTTAAAGCAAGCACCATGTGCTTGGCATGAAAAAATACATGCTTATCTCATTGCACATGGTTTTGAGAATAGTCAAACTAAAAGCACCTTATATGTTAAGAGTGCTCATGATGTGCTTCTGATCATTGTGGTGTATGTTGATGACATGTTGATCACTGGTCCTCATGACATGCATATTGTTGATTTTAAGGCTGATTTGCATGCCTCATTTGAGATATCTGATTTGGGGCATTTGCATCATTATTTGGGCATTTACTTTATGCACGTTGATGGTGGAATGCCTTTGTGTCAAACAAAATATATTGACACATTATTGTAGCATTTTGGCCTTGAAGACTGTAAACCTATTGCCACTCCTATGGAGACAGGTTTACGATTGAGTCTTCATGATGCTGGAGATGCATTTGATGTTGTTCTCTATCAGCAGGTTGTTGGATGCCTCATTTGCTTATGCATTACTCGACCAGATATTTAGTTTGTTGTCTCACAGATGAGCAGGTTTATGCATTGCCCAGGTGTCAAGCATTGGCAGGCGGTTAAGCGCATCTTTCGCTACTTGAGTGGTACCCGGCTACTTGGGTTGTTTTATCCCAAGGGGGGATCACTACCGCCAGATTTGCATGCTTTTTCTGACTCCGACTGGGCTGGTTGCTATGACACTTGTGTGTCCACTAGTGGTTTTTGCTTCATGCTTGGTACCTCATGCATATCTTGGTTGAGCAAGAAGCAGCCTACTGTGGCCACTTCTAGTTGTGAGGCTAAGTATAGGGGAGCTTTCATAGCGATTGTTGAGTGTGTGTGGCTTAGACACCTTATGGCTGATTTGGGTGTTGGTGAGTCTTCTGCCACGACCATCTTCACTAACCTAAACCTAAGAAGTGGACTTCTTCAGGTATGGGTAAATCAGAGTCGAATTACAGTTGAGTTAGATAATGGAGCACTCAAGGAACTAGGAAAGGCACACACTCCTGGTCCTTCTAGGAGTGCACATGAAGATGACCATGCTATTCTTGTCCAAAACTATGGGATGCAGAGGGATGATTATCTAAATAAAGAAGTCAAGGATACAATGGAACTCCCTTCTTTTCCAAAGGCCATCGGGATGCAGCAACCAGAAGCAGATAAAAGGAAGAAGAAGCAGACTACCTATGCTCGAAGCCAAAAGAAAGTACGAAGCAAGGTGTCCCAGCCACCCAAACAAATGTGGGTGCGGAAAGGCGAGCATCTTATTGCGGTCAAGCCACAACAACCGACTCAACTTCCTATTAGTGATCGACAACACAACACTAATAAGAAGTCTTCCAAAAATTCTTCTGTGAAAGTGAGGTCTATATGGGTACCCAAGAAGTCGATGAAGGCTGACCCACAATCAAGACAAATTTGGGTGCCCAAGGCTTGCTTGCGGGCTCAAATAGCTACACAGAGACCACACCCTATACAACATGGTTCACTCACTCAAACATCTGATACCCATTCTTATACATCACGCACGAACACATATTCACCCATGAGCACGAGTAGAATCACTTGTAATTGGGTCCCTAAAAAGCCTCATTTCCAAGTAGACACTCTCACAAAGCCCTTGAGAGTCTCCACCGAACTAAGATTGAAAGCCATACACTGTGTTTGGCTACCCAAAGCTTGTAATAAACCCCCCGACCCCCACTTGTAAATTCACCTCCACCTACTAACTACATCATTCTCACACTGCATCTTTCCATTTAGCTTTTAGGACAATCCATCCACTAACCACACCCACAACCACCGAGCACTCACTAACTAACTAACATATCACTAAAACCTCATGTTAATGTTGTAACGGGGACACGTGACCACTTGGTGTCCATTTGCAATGTTAACCTTCATTTGTATATTCTCACAGAACCGGTGACCTGTCCCTTCAAGATGGCCGAGGCTGCAGGAACCAGCCCTCAGATCGTGGACATTGAAAGTCTTCCCATTGAGGAGGAATTGAAGGAACGCCCAGTGGCATTGAGAGCATTACATGCCATACCAATTTAGAATCCTCCACAGGGGCACACAATGCCAGTCAGCAAAAACTCACATTGGTTCAGTGATGTGGCAGGACCTCTGGGAGAAGGCACTTACCTGTGGGAGGTAGAGATAGAGTTCAACGGGCACTGGGGCAGGTATCACTTCTTCACCAAGGAATTTGAGAAGCTTCAAAATAATGAAGGCTTGAAACCAATATGGAAGAAGGCAGGCCTATATGATTATTTCAAAGCTCAATTACCAAAGCCCGACTTTCTGAGATGCTCATACTTGATTAGCACCCTTACTCCGAGTAAGGAGAAAAAGGGATACAACACCTTTGTCTTACCATCTCTTACGAGGGGTAATGAACTGAAGCGCTTCAAGTTGACTGACAATTTGGTAAGGGAAGCTCTCGAGATGAAGGCATCCATATCCCCACAGAGACGGAGTCAATGGTGCCCGACAACATGAAAAACAGGAACCTGACTAAACTAAAGGACATGGTGGCAATGACACCAACTATTGCCATTCATCTTCGAATATGCATGCAGCATTTTGCGTTCCCCGCTCAAGAGAGATTCACAATGCCACCCAAGAAGATATGGTTTAGTTTGTACCTAGCAGACGCCTTTGATTTGACAATAAACATGCCGCATTGGATTATCGACCAAATACACTTGGCACATCAACGGTGGTATAAGAAGCAAAAGTCAGTACTTTATGGATGTTGTGCTCTCACAAGGATTGTTTACAGATGCTTGGCATATGATGTGCCAATTCAAAGGGCACTTGTTTGGACCAGGGTGCAAGAATTCCAACGTAGACTATCAACCGCTAGGCCTCCATCCAAGAAAATGAGGGGAGTGGTTCAGATGCCCTGTGCACAGGCCCGCAGTGCTACATTGACACCAGAGACAACTCCCCGACTCCCAAGGTGAGTGCAACCCTTCACTATCAGATTACCAAGGCATAGCACAGAAGGACGGAAACTGGTGTTTCCACCTATACCCACCGACCTAGAGTTCCCTCATGGCTTCACACTCGAAGATCTAACTGATGAGGAGGTAGCCAGAATAATTAATGCTACTAATTTAGAAGTTGAGGCAGAGCAGGCAAGCGGGCAACAGACAGTCACAGACCAACCCCATCCAGTCCAACCAAAAGTAGTCGAAGTGGATGATGATGAAGAGGAGACTACATAAGAGGAGCAAGAGGATGAACAAGAAGGACTGTCCGACGAAGAAGAGTATGAATATGAGCAAGAAGTCATACAGGAACTTGAAGGAGCCCCTGCTTATACGAAGCAACTGAAAAAGCTGTATGATACCATCAAACGAGTTCAAGAACAACACAAACTGTCCCTGGCAGCAGGAAAAGCCCTCATGAACCAAATCCTTGAAGAGGAAGGTGTGGATGAGCAATACAGAGCAACCCTTGACATGATCGCTGACGCATTAGGGGTACCTGAGACGGTGCATACCGCTCTTGCGCACTCGCGAAGATCAGAGAGAAGATACGACAGACGCCCCCCTCGATCAGGGAAACAAATGAATGTATTGATATCAGAACCACAGGGCACCACATCCACGACCACGGGCACGGCTCAAACCATTCATGACACTGAGGAAGCCCATACCTTAAGTGCACCCCCATCACCCCCTTTACCAGCCCTACCTCCAACTCCACCAACTTCACCTCCCACTACTAGTGTCACCACCACCGTCACCGCCTCAGAGTCCACTTCCCATACCGAAGCACAGACTGTGAGTCAACCCTCACAATCCGCACAACCTATCACCACCCCTATTGTAAATACTACCACTGACACGGTAATTCTAACTACAGCTGCTGAAATTCCCATTCCCCCGATCACGCTCCCTGGTGGTCCATATTCACAACTACACACACCACTTTACACCTTCACAACCATCACTACACCAACAATTTCCATGTTCACAATCACTCCCACGACTTCATCCACATATGATGTCATGGACATATCACCTACTTCTGCACCTCCCCCTCCCCCCATATTTCCACAATCTCCCATTCCCCCACCACCCACTTCACCCTTTTCTAGCATAGCATACACACTCCCATTCCCTTTTCCCTACCCCCCTGCATTCAACACCTTTCTCGCATCCACTCCTGTTAATAATGTATTTAATAATATGTACCAGTGTATGACTCAACTACAACAACATTACCAGCATCTAGATGCCCAGCATGCGAGCTTGTTCAGAAATCATGAAACACTACAAGAGAGATTCATTAATTTAGAGAAGGAGAAGAGGCAGTTACAACAGCAGTATAGTACATTGCAAGCACAACATGATCAGTTAATCGCCAATCCACCCCAGATAGATACTGAAGAAAAACAACAACTTGATGATCTGTTACACGCTCAAATAACAGACAATCTCAAGCTTCGACGTAACCTCGCCTTACTACGCAAGCACATGTCTGCAGCACTCGAAGAAAATAAATGACTACATAAACAGAACGAAGAGAAGTTGGAAGCAGTAATGGAGGGTTCACCGCAAGAAATCGACCTAGAGAATTTCAAGGCCATCCCATCGGCAAATATGCAAATCATATTGGAAACACACGCCGATCTCTTGGAAGCACACGCTGCCTTAGAAAGAGAGCGGGATGACCTACTACAGCAATTGGCAGCTCAGCAAGATTCACCAAAAGAAGTTATAGCCGCAGCAGACACATCTGAAGAAGTCGCAGAACTCAGAGCACAACTGGTAGAACTACAAAATAAAGTTCTTCAATATGAGCATCAACCCTCTCCCCTTGTGGAACCGGAACCTGAAGACTTAGTTCCAATTGAAGTTGAGGAGATCTTTGAGGACCCATACGTACCGACGCCTGCACCAGGGGGTAAGCAAATAGAAGAAGGAATGGAGACAATTGAGATCAAAGCTCCTGAATGGATGCAGAGGTTAGAGAAGGTGGCTACAACCCATGATGAGAGGGTGCCAGTACAGATACAGTCGATGTCCCGATTGGAAGAGATCATCATCGAATCCGATTATTTCAGAAACCTCTCCCATCATAGGTGGATTGGCACGTCCGATGATTTGTATGTTCCATTCTGTGTCTTAATGGCAGATTATAATGCTGAAATAAAGCAGCGCACAACAAAAGAACCAACCTCGACGACACAGTTTGCACCAGAAGACATCCCTGCAAGTGCCACACATGGGAATATATTTCAACCTACCTGGAGGATCCGTCTGCTTGAAACATACCCTGAGATGGTACGCACTTGGAATAACATGCCATTATACATCAAGTATAACCCATGCTACTGCCCTGTCTTTCGAAGAAGGTCCAGGCCAGAGTACACCAAAACAGTTTTGACAGTTAAAGGATGTGAAAAGTGGCTAAACTATGTGTACTTAGCACCCCCTCATGGCCAACCCACGGTCAACTACATGATTTCAACCATCCGACACTGGGCAGTTAGATTCAAGAATATACCAGATGTCATGGCACAGATGTGCCTCAAAATCTTTGAGATAATGCAGGTTACATTCAAGACCTTTAAGAATGTCAAGGAACCTCATCTTTCGGCTCTCGGATTTAATGAAGGAAATCAAGACCTTGTTTATGATATGAGCACCACACCATCTATCAATGTCGTCTATGAATGGCATGCTCGTATCAAGTATCTACCAGCCTGCTTCAAGCAAACGTTTGAGGAAATGTTTATCACTGGTGCACTGTGTAAAAAGTTAGGGTTGACCGAAATCGAACCAGTTCAATTTTTTGTCAGAATGGCCGACCAGTCAAGAGTCCATCCCGTAGGACTTGTACGAAATGTACCAATAACTTTACAAGGTACAACTTTTAAAATGACCTTTGTCATACTAGGATTACCGAAATCCACCCTTGATTATAATCTCCTTTTCGGCCGACCTTGGCTGAAGCACGCTAAGGTGATACAAGATTGGTCTGCACAGGAACTCACTTTCAAAGATAATAATCGTAAATACGTTGTAAAATTAGATGCTATACAACCTTGCGAGTTGCATGCTAGACCGTATTTTGCGGAACCAGTCCATATGCTAGATGGGTTGTCAAATGATGAAGAAGAAGAGTTTCTGAAAAATAACATTGACTTGATCTCCCTAGGAACTGTTGATCTACAATCTGTTGTAGATAATTGGAATCCTTCAGTTTGCACGGTGATGACTGTAACAGAAAAAGATATAAAAGAAGATAAGGCTACCATAGATGACGTTGATCTACAACAACTTTTTAAGCCAGCTGAGAATACAGTGAAGCTTCGACAATTTTATGTTCGAGAAGATCAACTGACCACTTACAATTTAGGTGATGAAGAAAATCCACGACCTGTTAAGATAAAGGAGAGCTTACCGGAATTATTTCAAGCAGATCTAATCCAACTACTTCGAGAATTTTCTGATGTATTTGCATGGGATTACAAAGATATGAAGGGTTTGGATCCGCACATCTATCAACACAGGGTCATGCTGAAGCCGGAAGCAAAACCACTTAAGCAACCCAGCTACCGGATGAATCCAAACTATGCATCACAGGTAAAGGTAGAACTTGATAGGCTACTCAAAGTCGGATTCATTGTACCAGTAGAGCATGCTGAATGGATCTCACCAATTGTTATTGTCCCTAAAAAGAATAAGCAGTTACGTATATGTGTAGATTACCGGAAACTGAACGCAGCTACAGTGCCTGATCCATTTCCGCTCCACAATGCTTGATAGAGTAGCAGGACATGAAATGTATTCATTCTTAGATGGGTACAGTGGGTATAATCAAGTTAGAATGGCTGAACAGGATATACCGAAGACCGCCTTCATTACCAACTGGGGTGTTTTCGCATGCACTCTTATGTGGTTTGGATTAAGGAATGCCCCAAGTTTGTTCCAAAGGTGTATGCAGGAAATATTTTCTCCTTACCTTACCTCTTTTATGCAAGTATATCTTGATGATTTTTCAATTTTCGGTAAGATGATAGCACACATGTTCCATTTACAGTGCTGCTTTGAAAAGTGCAGAGAATAGACTCTGTTTAAACCCAAACAAATCCGTGTTTGCGGTTTCATGTGGAAAGCTACTTGGTCACATTGTATCTGCACAGGGCATACAGGTGGATCCAGATAAAATCACAGCTATGTTAGAAGCACCTGTACCCACTACACCTAAGGAAGTAATGCGCTTTATGGGCCAAGTAAGATGGCATGGTCGGCACTTGCGGTGGCTTGCTCATTTGGCAATACCACTGAACCGATTGATAACCAAGACCCCTCGACAATTTGACTGGACCCCGGACTGTCAAACTGCTTTTCATCGTCTAAAGGGATTACTAACACAGGTTCCAATCTTACAGCCTCTTGACTGGGATCGCCCATTTCATGTATTTGTTGATGCTTCAGATATAGCAATAGGAAGCATTCTAATGCAACAAACCGATAAGTGGTTCAGACCAGTGTACTATGCAAGTCAAAGATTAGCCTCTGCTGAAAAGAATTACTCTGTAATAGAGAGAGAATGTCTAGGTCTAGTATATTCTGTCAAGAAATTCAGACATTATTTGTTGGGTTGTAGATTTACTTTTCATGTAGATCATGCTGCACTTGTCTATCTAGTTTGGCAGCAACATCTAGGTGGTCGATTAGCTCGATGGGTTCTACTTTTACAAGAGTTTGACTACGAAGTTATTCATCGGCCAGGCAGTTCACATGCCTTATCAAATTTTCTCTCTCGCTTAGATTCCGGTGAAGCTCCGATCGGTATAGATGACACAACACCGACAATTTATATCTCTGAACCAACTAATGATGAAATTACAGACCCACCTATGCCATCTACATATTATGATCAGATCTTGACCTTCCTCACTGATGGATACCTTCCTACTCAGACCTCCTGCAATACGAAGGAAAATTTCAGTTTTCAGTCGCCGATTTCGGTTGATTGCTGGGGAATTATACTATATAGATCACACTCGAGTTTTACTTCGTTGTATTCCACCACATGAAGTTAACTCAGTCATTAATTTGGCTCACTCAATTCCTTCCGGTGGCCATTTTGCTTCAGACTTAACACACCGGAAAATTCTGCAAAGTGGTCTCTGGTGGCCTACTATGTACAGGGATGTATCACAGTTTGTCAAACAATGTGATAGTTGTCAGAGATCTGGACAGCCTTTGCAACGTCATCTTTTTCCTCCACAACCTGTCTTGCCATTAGAGCCTTTTCATAAGTGGGGTCTAGATTTCATTGGCCCTATTACACCACCAACAATCCTCAGTAATAATCGTTATATTTTGACATGTACTGATTATGCTACCAGATGGGCAGAAGCCTGGGCTTTACGATCTGCCACAGCTGTTGTGGTAGCTAAGTGTCTTCTGAAGGATGTCTTTCCACGTTTTGGCTTACCGCTGGAACTTGTTACAGATCAAGGCACTCATTTTGTCAACAATCTAATGAAAGTACTCACACATTCGTTTCAGGTCACACATGAATTTAGTTCACCATATTATCCTCGTGCAAATGGTTTGGCTGAGAGTACAAACAAAACTCTGTTGAATATGCTTCGAAAACTCATTTTAGAAGCACCGGAAAGATGGGATCAACTGCTACCTGCAGTATTATGGGCATATCGGACTACATACAAGGTAACAACAGGATTAACACCTTTCAAACTAGCTTATGGATTAGAAGCAATAGCACCGCTGGAGATAGTTATACCAAGTTTACGAGTAGCAGTCACTCAAAAACTGCTACCTGAAGAATTACTGTCATTTCGGTTGGATACACTCAGAGAATTAGACGAGCATCGATGGCACAATTTTTTGACTATGCAGGAAGTACAGCTAAGACAAGCTCGAACACATGATCGATATCTAAAGACTCCAATTTTTTTGGTGGGACAACTTGTACTCTTTTACAATGCAAAGTCGAATCGCTCTGCTGGCAAATTCAAGTTACGATGGTTTGGTCCCTACCGGATTTCTGAACAAGTGGGCCCAGCAACTTTTCGATTGACGACGTTGACCGGAATTCCTCTTCCGAAAGTCATCAACGGTTCGAAGTTGCGGCCGTATCAACACACATCTAACCCACACTGAAACGTTTCACTTAGCCACGTTTTTTTTTTGGCGTTCTCTTTTCTTTATTTTCTTTTCTTTTTTGGCATGCTTAATAAAATAAGTCTGTAAATATCCGCATTTTGATACCTAATTATGTCCACAGCCACCCTGCCCTTGCCAGCTACTCACGCATGCACACCGAAGTTAAGAATTATCATTTCAATACCGCGCGATGATTAGTCATCCTTGATTGCTCTCCACCACAACGCATCTACTTAACATTTTCTGTTTCGCCGAAAATCGCTATTGTGTTTGTGTGATTTGTGCTCTGTGTGCTTACCCTGTGCTCTGCGTGATTGTGCTTACTGTCTCTATCTGCGCCATGGAAGCTTTGGCTAACTATGCCGCCTTCCGTGATGGACTCCCTGCCGACGTAGGAGAGTTCCTGCGCATTCGTGGTCTATCCAACTTCGCTGAACTGCCTTGGCATTCAGTGGGGTCCCACCCATTCTTTGCCCAAATCATCTCCGCCATCGCCAACACACCTGCCACCGAGCAGAGTTGGCCGATCACCTCCCTCCCATCCCGTACACTTATCACCTTCCAAGCTTTTGCAGAAGCGTTTAGACTCCCTTCGCAAGGTCGGGAAAATGGCCCGAGTCTACTAGTCGCACGAATGATAGAACTATTTCCTAGGTATTCCTCAAACGAGTATGCAATCCTGTGTCGACCGGAACCTGAAAGATCAGCCCTCCAATTCTTAGTAGCTATTCTCAACCTACAGAAACGCACCTATGGAATATCCCGTCCCTTCTACTCCGCCATAGATTTAGCTGCTCAAGAACCAGTAAACTTCGCATCATTTTTCTTCCACCGCATTCACCGAGAGTGCATATCCATAATTAAACAGGTGAACAAAGGAGGCATGCCAAAGTCCAGGTTGCCGCACATTCTGTCCTTTCTTTTTCCGGCAATACTAGCAGCACAACCACCACCCCGAGGGCCTGTTCTAAGACATGAGGAATCTGTACAATTATGGGACGATGAGGAAGAAGATGAAGAGGAGCTAAACCAACTCTTCCGCAGAAAGAGGATCAGAATCAGTTCTTCTGAGAGCGAAGCACAGGGATCAGCCAAAGGAAACAAAGATGAAGAAGAAGCAAAACATGACGAAGAAACATTCCACGACACCGCAACATCGATGCAGCATGAATTCTCCGCACAATCATCTTCCCAGGAGCAACAAGAACAGGAAAATCGTACTGAAGCCGACACAACTTCTACAGAAGAAGCATCCCAACAACAGTCTGAAAGGGAACAGCAAGCAGATCAAGAACAAGTTGCTAAAGAAGTACTCGAAGAGCTGCTTAAAGCAGTTGACTCCACAGCCGAAGAAACTGCACAACACACCAAGGTAACACAATCCAATTCTGTTCTTCCCACTCCCCCACCGGAGCTGCCAATAGAGACCATTATCCCCATCCAACCCATTCACCCTGCTGAAACCGCTGACTCCTCTTCCTCATCCCCGAACTACTCACCACCCAACTCCCAACAACTCCTCACCACGTCCGCATCTCCACCTCGCCAACATCTCCCACTTCCTTCGATTCCCGTAATCTCTGAATTGGCAAACATGGGTCAATTGCTCATCAACCTATCACAGCAATTACCAATCCAAATGAGAGAAGTCACAGATAGCATCCGGAAGGAGCTACAACACAAGGTGGACGTCCTGGAAGCAGACATCACGCCCCTGCAAGAAGAGATAGATGCGGTTAAAGCCGAAAACCATCAGCTCCAATCACAAATTACCCAACTCCAAGCTCAACTTGCAGAACAATAGAAAATTGTTGAACAAAGAGATGCCGCACTAGCAGATCTCAACCAAAAGGACAAGCTATTAAGTGAAGCACAGGCCGAAAACAGTCAGTTGAAGATCGAGCTCAAGGATAAAGAAGATGCCCGAATAGCATTAGGAAATCTATTGGAAGAGACCAGAGTCCAACTCAACGAACTGGTGAAGCAAAACAAAGAACAGCAGAGCCAAGCTAAGCTAACAGAAGAAGAACTTCAAAGGACAAAATAAAATCTATCAGATGTCAACAATATGCTCAAGCATTATTTGACCAAGGAAGCTCAGACACAGAAGCTAATTTCAGATCTCAGACACGAAAAAGAATCATACTCAAGAACAGTAAACTTTCGAATTCAAGAAATCGAAAGAAGAGAGAATCAACTGGAAAATCAGAAGGAAAGAGTACAGAAGATAGAGCAACAGGTTGCCGAAATGAAGACATCCAGAGATGCGGCGCTGGCAAACGAATTTTACTTACAGGAAGCCTTTCTGCAGACCCAAGCAGAAATTTTGCTCAATGAAGCCATAGCTCTAAGTTCGGTATGAATAGATTCATAGTTAATAGAACCGGACACCCTAAAACAGTTATTAGAAACTCTAAAGAAAAAGATCGCTCGAACCTTTAGATTAGCTAGAAATATGTACTTAGAAGGTATTATAGAAGAGCAATAGTTTTGTAAAACCTGCGGGTTCAAGTCCACCGTGCGTGCCAAAGTGTTAGCGGCCGCCGGATTGGGAATGTGTATCTGAATCTTGTTCGCACGAGTGAAAAGCTGTTACAAACAGTTTGTAAAAAAGTTATATAAATCAAAGAAAGGCGCGCCAGTGACGGTTCCGTGATGGATCACCAGACTGTCTGTCTGTGTGACTGAGCGGGTCGTTATTGTAGTGTCTGTTTGCTTAATCTCCAGTATTCTGAGTTTCATGTTCGTCTCTTGTCTTGTCTGCCGTCGATATCTGTTTCTGTTTGTTAACTTCATAGACGTTCGAGAGATCACCTGACTGTCTGTCTGAGTGATTGATCTGTAGCATTTCTGTGTGTATTGAGTCGAGTAATCCAGAGTATCTTGGCGACTTTCTGAGTGTTCTGTGTGTATCTGTGTTTCGGCTTATCGGTTGTCTGATGGTATTCATTGCGGTTGTGAGTCTCAACTAGTTCGCGCATCAGGCTGTTTCTTTTCTTGAAATGTTCTGCAATTATGTGGCGAAGTCCGTGCAGGCGTGGTAACTCTTTTGGTATTCGGGTTATCTTAATTGTCTGTAGTATCTAGGATCAGGTTCCATACGACAAGGTTCAAGCCACAGTAAGATTCCTTGGATTGCGTACTGAATCTTCAATACGGTGTATCTGAACACTGGGATTTTCTGTGTCTTCGGATATTGGACGGAGTGTGGTATCCATTATGTGAAGGTTAAATGAATAATCTTGTTCTGATATGTTCAGTAAGTTTATGTGTAGATGCAACATAGCATCTTAGCATATTCGGTACACGTGGTTGAGTTAAGACTGTGAACGGTAATGTCTAAGTACAACAGATTTTTTATAGAACTCTCAGCATTAGTATATTGCTGGGTGTGAGCAGTGAGTTTGGGAACTAAGTACAGGGCCTCTGTCTAACAGACCCCTTCCACTCCCAAGAACCCAAGAATCGCTTAAACGCACTTCTGACAGTTAGAAGAATAAACAGCGTTTAACATAGCCCACGAAGATTCATAACAAGAAGCAAATACACAAGAGCAATCATGTTGTATTTTATGGAATCATGGAAGGTTAAATGGATTTTTAATGTTTTAAATGTTCAAAAGGTTTTAATGTGGTTGTGTTTGATCTAGCAGGTGAAGAAGCATGAGGGCGTGGATATAAGTGGATGTAGATAAATAAATTTGAAGACTAAATCGAAGACTTCTAGAATAGTTATATTTAGGTTTATCTTGTTATGAAAGTAGTGGTTCGCTTTAGAAAGCGACGCCTTTTGTAAATAAAGTAGTTTTTCCTAAAAGACGCTTCTAAAAGAGACGGCCCTCATGTAACTTCTATTTTCAGGACGTAATAGAAATAAACCTATAAATACGTGTACTCTGAGAGACTCGTCCATCAGAGTACATGGAGGGAGATTGCACCCAATATCCCGTCAATTGTTTCTTTGTTTCTGATTCTTGTTTCGTCTTCTTTCTGCCTGTGTGTGTGCGTTGAAGGACCTGATAACAGTGGTATCAGAGCCTGGCACGTATCACTCCGGAGGTGTTTGTTTGTGTTTATCTCCGCGATTGATTTTCCCATCCTATTTATCCCGTTTCTCCAAATTAGATAGAGTAATCTAGTATGGACATATGTCCATCATGCACATTTACTCTACTATCACCTTAGGAACCTTAAGATAACCCACAAGCTAGGAACCTTGGCAGTTTATAATCTTGTTCCAACACACATTGATAAATAAACAAGCTTGGATCTATGTATAACAATCCCGTAGTCTTTGGCTCCAACACCTCCATGTACTTTACTTTACATTTTCAATACTTACACTTGAAGTTTTTATCATCTACTATTCATTGTTGATGTACATTGCTCAGGTTCATCAACTTCACAGAGACATTGAAGTGAGGTTATGGTCTCATTACCTTATCTAATGCTTGGATCATGAAGGTAACACCTTTGAGTGTGCGTATGAAATATTTCGATCATTGGTGATTTGTGTGTAGAGATATGATTCAATCTCTATGATTGTGTATGTGAACTATCTACTTCCTAAAAAGTCGAGATCACATATGTGACTTCTTAAACATAATGCTCACTTATAGTCACTCTAAATTTGTCAAGTAAATTATGTTAGCTCACTTACCTTCCCATTTGAAGTTTTGGAAAACGATTTTTCTCAATCCATAGCATGCTATGAGCACTGAGCATTTTCCAGAGAGCCTTTTTTCCATAAATACAAGGCTTTTTGCTCATGAGCAAAATTTGAAATTAGTATTTCTTAGTTAATATTTGAGATTAATGCTTCAAAGTAATATGGTCAGAATTATGCATCATTTGATAACTTAGGGGGTTTATTAGAGTTTCCCAAAAAGGAATAGGTTTGTCTATAGTAGGTTTTTGCAAAGACCCCCTCACCTCTATAATCTATCATCACCTCATCACAACACATGATATAGAAAAGATGTTGTGAATATTATATAGTAAAAGAAAACTTCATATCCTCACAAAGTTCAAAACAAAGTATCCAAACTTGCAAAACTTGATGAGCTATGGGGAGTCTTGTTGAGGGAAAAAAGGCTTCAAGAGGTGGGGAGTGTTACCAAATCACACTCAATAGGAGCACATAGAAGATTGTACATAATTTCTTTTATCAATTTTGTAGTTAAAATGTTTCTATCGATAGAATATGTAGTTCTTTTTCTACATATGGGAAGATTCTTGAAAAGAAAATTTGCAAGAGAAGAGAAAAACATGAATTTACTTTCATACTTTTAGTCATTTCAAACTTGATGTAAAGTAAGTTATGAGGGTATCACTATAAAAAAGTGAAGGTCCTCACTTGTAGAGACTATTAGTGTGAGTAGAGAGATCTTATTTCAAAAAAGTTAGTTTGCAAGATTTCACTCCTTCTTCATGAGTTTTTTTTTTATGTTTCATGGCTCGTGAATCATGATTCTTCCTTCCATAAGTGTTATCTACCTTAAGGCTAATTTTTGTGAGCATTTGTCATATTTTTTTATCTTTGGTTTGTGCAAAATGCTTGTGGTTCTATCTAGTATGCTACTCATCTCATAACTCATCTATCATCATTGATCACCAACCATAATCTCATTGCTCATCGTTGATTGTGATTGTGGTGATTGATCATCGATCATGTACAATGGTAATTGATCATGTGGTTTGGTGAGACATCACTTGGGATCTAGAAAAGCTGCCATCCATCAACTCTACTTATAGCCTTCGATTACATCTACTCTTTGTATATTGATTGATTCAAAGTGTATGAGCTCCCCCTCATATTGCAGGTTGACAAGCATGAGTCATGTTACTACAATCATGGATAAAGGGATCATTCTTTTAAGTAAATAGAAAGACTTCAAATGATTCTACCACCTTCATAGCCTCACTATGATACAAATGATAGCCTTTGGTTTCAAAACTCTACCCGACAAAAATATATTTCACTACCTTATCATACAATTTTCTACATTATTGTTCATGCACTAATGCATATGCTAGAAAACCAAAAACGTGCAAATGAGCATAGATGGCTTGTGACCATTCCAAGAATCATATGGAGTGATAGACTACAATTCTTTGGTGGGACACTTGCTAAGTACATATCTTGCACACATAAAAACCTCAAGCCAGAAGTTATGTGGTAAAGCTTGACTTTTGACCATGCATCTTGCCATTTCCATGAGAGATTTGTTTTTCCTCTCAGGAAACTCCATTTTTTTTAGGTGTATATGGCATTGTACATTGATGTTATATCCCATGCTCAACCAAAAAATCATTAAACTTAGAAGACATATACTCCCCATCTTCATGAGATAGGAGGGTGCCCATTTTTACAAGTTCATAGAATTTCAACCATGCCCAATGAATTTTTAGAGCACATAAACACTTTGGACTTCTCGTACAATGGATAAACACATGCATGCTTGGAAAAGCCATCAATGAAAGTCATGAAGTATAGGTAAATCCCAAATGAAGGTGTCTGGATAGGACTATAGACAAGCTCCAATCTGTGTGAAGCTCTAACTAAACAATCTTTGGGGAAGAAACAGAGATACATTTTACCCAAAATATAGGCCTTAGAGACATGCTTAGAAGGTGCCTCAAGCTTGAAAAAAGAGGACACCATTTCAGATTAGATGAACAAATCATGCATGCCAAAATTTTGCATTTGAAATTGCTTAGGAATCAACAATCGCACATGCTGAGCCATTCTCAAATTTTTCATAATTTATGAGCTTATATAATCCATGACATAAAATTCTAGAAACAATGATAACATCACCATTTTAGAGATCATGAACTCTACATTGACCATCAACAATTTTAATAACCAAGAAAATCTTGGCTAGTGCTGAAATTGATAACATATTTTTCTTGATCAATTGCACATACAATGCATCTCATAATGTGAAAGGGCTACCATTAGTAATAGTAATAATGATCTTTCCAACTCCCATGATAGGATAAGAGGATTTTTTTTCCACATGTGATAGTATTTCCTATAGGAGTAGACTCAAGTGAAGTGAAAAAATTACACTACGAGGTAATATGTTTGGTTGCACCACTATCAAAGTACCAAATGTACGAGTCTACTATAGATATAAACTACTCATGAGAGATATTTCATAGTTGCAATGAGTATGAAATGCCCATTACTCAATCTAAACAATGTTAGCAAACTTTGTCTTAGGTGTAGAGGCCTTTGCAACAACCATTCCAACCTCTTTCCTCTTTGCCTCTTTTGTAGATATTTTAGGAGAATTCTTAATGACATGATCATTTGCCCTACAATACTTGCAAAATTTTTTCTTCTTTTCTATTTTCTTTCCATATTTATCTTCTTTGTTTAACTGTGCAACATTGATAATTTTTTGTTTACTAGTAGACTAGCTCCATTTACCTTTTCCCTTTTCACTAGTTAAGAAAGCTTGATCCGCAACATGCATAATTAATCTATTCTGTATAGACCAATCTTCTTGTATAAAAATAGATACTAAATCCTCAATGGTAAAGGAATTTTGACTCCTTTCATCATCAACCGAATAGTAGAAGCAAAACTTTGATAAGAACCATGAGGATCATTAAGAAGACTCTGCAAAAGTGAACTATCTAGAAAGATTTCACCATAAAAAATCAACTTCTCTTTCAAATCATTGATCTTCATCAAAAAAGCATCCATTTAATTTTTTCATTCATAGGCTCACTCTCAAACTATTTTTGGAGGTAAGCAACAAGAGCCTAATTTCTTATCTGGTACATTGTTGTAAGAGTATCCCAAGCATCCTTTTCCTTTTTGTAAAGAGCGAATGTGAGGCATAATGGCATGTTTGAAAGACAAAGCTATCAATGCATGTGCATGTGTGTAACAACCTAAGGATTATGACCACCATGTGTTAGAGAGATGACTCTCCTCCTAACCTTATGCATGTATATATAGCTGCTTGAATCAACGAGGACCACAAATGTAACTAAAGTCCACAAGTGCATGTGCAATCTCCTCCACTCCTTTCATAACTTCCCCTAGAGTCTACTAGTGGCTGGAGTGTTATCGACCACTGCTTTACCACCTTCCACTATAGTCCACTAATGGTTGGTGTACTCACCTCTCGAGTTAAGTCTCCCTGGACTCAAGTTAACTCACCTTAACTTGAGTTAGAAAGCTCTAGAGCTCTTTGGGCAAAACTCTCTTCCCATGCTCCCCATGGGGATTGAACCCAATGTTGGAGTTAGACATCTGTGGAAGCATGCGAACAACACAAGGAAGAAGAAGAAGCTTGGAGCACAACACACAATACTGAATGTATTACTAGAGAATGTACAAACATAAGTAGCCCATTAGGGCAATAGGCATATACACAAGCCGGGGGAAAAAAACCTCCTAAAGAGGGAAAAAAGTGCCCCGGCGGTCCTAGTGTGTTCACACACATCACTACCTAAATATATCAACAAATCCCCTTGGGAGTGATGCAGTGAACAAGGAGCTGGCACTCATGTATAAGGAAGTGCCAAGCTATGTGGAAATCACTCCACAAAAGGAAGTAAGCCCAAAGCTTTGCGGAAAGCTTCAAACTTCTCCCTAGGTAGAGCCTTTGTGAAAAGTTCTGCAATGTTCTCCTGCGTGGGCATATATGCCAAGTTGATCTCCCCAGTAGAGAACCTCTCCCTGACATAGTGATAATGCACCTCAATGTGCTTAGTGCGAGCATGGAACACAGGGTTCCTCGCAACTACCAATGCGCTCTGACTGTCAGTGAAGATGGTGGTGGCAGAAGTCTGACCAACACCTAAATCAGCCATAAGGCATCTGAGCCACACACACTCAACAATCGTTGTGAAAGCTTCCCTATACTCAGCCTCACAACTAGAAGTGGCCACAGTAGGCTGCTTCTTGCTCAACCAAGATATACATGAGCTACCAAGCATGAAGCAAAAGCCACTAGTGGACACACGAGTGTCATAGCAACCAGCCCAATCAGAGTCAAAAAAAGCATGCAAATCTGGCGGTAGTGATCCCCCCTTGGGATAAAACAACCCAAGTAGTAGAGTACCACTCAAATAGCGAAAGATGCGCTTAACTGCCTACCAATACTTGGCTCTTGGGCAATGCATAAACCTGCTCATTTGTGAGACAACAAAGTGAATATCTGGCCGAGTAATGCATAAGTAAATCAAGCATCCAACAGCCTGCTGATAGAGAACAACATCAAATGCATCTCCAACATCATGAAGACTCAATCGTAAACCTGTCTCCACAGGAGTGGAATAGGCTTACAGTCTTCAAGGCCAAGACGCTGCAATAATGTGTCAATATATTTCGTTTGACACAAAGCCATTCCACCATCAACTTGCATAAACTGAATGCCCAAATAGTGATGCAAATGCCCCAAATCAGACATCTCAAATGAGGCATGCAAATAAGCCTTAAAATCAGCAATATGCTTCTCAATAGGACCAGTGAGAAGCATGTCGTCAACATAGACAACAATGATCAGAAGCACATCATTAACACGCTTAACATATAAGGAGCTTTCAGTTGGATTGTTCTCAAAACCATGTGTACTCAGATAGGCATGTATCTTCTCATACCAAGCACATGGTGCTTGCTTTAAACCATATAATGCCTTCTTTAACCTGCACACCTAGTTTTCATGCCCTTCTACACAAAGCCACGGGGCTAAAAAACATACACTTCTTCATGCAAGTCACCATTCAAAAATGTTGTTTTAATGTCCAACTGATGTACATTCCAACCATGATGAGCTGCAAGTGCACAGATGCTCTGAACAGTAGTCATACGGCAAGTAGGTGCAAAGGTCTCATCAAAATCAATGCCTCTCTCCTGTGCATAACCCTTTGCAACAAGCCTGGCCTTATACCTGTCAACTGTACCATCCGGTTTACGCTTCAGCTTGTATACCCACTTAGTGCCAATGGCCTCCTTGCCAGGAGGCAAGTCACATAAAGACCAAGTGTCATTCTTCATAATAACATCAAATCCAGATTGCATAGCAACCATCCAATTTTCTAAATTTTGTGCTTCATCAAACGAAACAGGTTCATTCTCATCACAGAGACTAGATGCAGCCATAGCATAGCAATCTGATGCAAAAGAAGCACTATGAGAGCCTGAACGAGTACGATATGACAGAGGTGCATCTATTTTGTTGTCACACAAAGTCTGCACCAGCCATTTTGGCATAGTTTTTGCCTGCTCAATATCATCTCTCTCATCAACTAGTGCATCATGTAAATCTGCTTTAGAAATGGAATGATCTGCATCATCACATGAACCCTGCAAAGGCTGAGAAGTTGCCTCATTGGGACCAGCACTACATTGTCCACCTGTAAAAAGAGGCAGCAAAGTATCATACATGTCTTTGGAGCTAGCAGATGTCTCCTTAGTACATGAAAGTAATGGCGGAATAGCATCTTCCACAGAAACAACATCACGGCTAACCAGAATGCATTTAGTCTGTGGATGATACAGACGATAGGCTTTACTTTCAGAACTGTACCCAACAAAAATACATTTTACTGCTTTATCATCCAATTTTCTACGATGTTGCTCAGGCACTAATGCATATGCCAAACAACCAAAAACATGCAGATGAGCAACAGATGGCTTGCGATCATGCCAAGTCTCATATGGAGTGATATACTGCAGCGCTTTAGTGGGACACCTGTTCAGTACATATGCTGCACACATGACAGCTTCAAGCCAGAAACTATGTGGTAAAGCCTGACTCTTGACCATACACCTCGCCATCTCCATGAGTGACCTGTTCTTTCGTTCAACAACTCCATTCTGTTGAGGTGTATATGGCACTGTAAACTGGTGTTTTATCCCATGTTTAGCTAGAAATGCATTAAAATCAGAAGACATATATTCCCCCCCTCGATCAAAACAGAGGGTGCCCATTTTACATGCTGACAGATTTTCAACCAAAACAAAAACTATTTGAAGCACATGAACACTTCGGACTTTGTCTTCAATGGATATACCCATGCATGCTTGGAAAAATCATCGATGAAAGTCACGAAGTAAAGATAATTCCCAAAAGAAGGTGTCTGCATACGACCACATACATCACTATGTACAAGCTGCAATTTCTGAGTAGCCCGAACTAAACCATCTTTTGGAAAGGACAAACGCTGCATTTTGCCCAAAATACAGCCTTCACAAACATGTTTTCAAGGTGCCTCAAGTTTGGGCAAAGAGGACACCATTTCAGATTTATGCAGGCGTAACAAAGTAGCAAAATTCAGATGACCAAAGTGTGCATGCCAAAGCTTTGCATCTGACATAGCCTGAGAATCATTTACTACACATGCCAAATCATTTACAGATCTTTCATAGTCTATGAGCTTATACAGCCCACGACATAAGATGCCAAAACCAATAATCACATCGCCATTTGACAGATCATGAACTGTACACCTGTCATCAACAAATTTCACAACCAAGCCAATCTTGGCTAATGCAGAAACTGATAACATGTTCTTCTTGATCCCTGGCACAAATAAAGCATCTGACAAAGTGAAAGAACTACCATCAGCAGTAGTCAAAATGATCTTACCAACTCCCATAACAGGATAAGAGGAGTTGTTGGCGCATGTAACAGTATTCCTTGTAGGGGCAGGCTTGAGTGAAGAGAAGAAACTGCGCTGCGAGGTAATATGTTTGGTAGCCCCACTGTCAAAGTACCAAACATCTGAGATGGGTTAAAACTGCAAATAGTAGTAAACGCCCATTCTTCTTCCTACACAAGATTAGCAGACTCCGTTTTTGGTGTAGAGGCTTCTGCAACAACCATTCCAGCCTCTTTCTTCTTTGCCTCTTTCGGAGCCAGTTTTGGACAGTTCTTTATGATATGATCATTCCCTTTATAGTACTTACAAAAAAATTTCTGCTTTTCTGATTTTTTTCTCATCTTTGTCTTGGTTCTTCGAATGTGCAGCATTTGCAGATTTCTGCTTACTAGTAGAAGAGCTCCATTTTCCTTTGCCCTTCAGACTAGCTAGGAAAGCTTGATCCGCAACACGCATAATGGACCTGTTCTGCCTGGACTAATCTTCCTGCAACAGAACAAAGACTAACTCCTCAAATGACAAGGCATTTGGATTGCCTTGCATCATCAACCGAAGAGTAGAAGCAAAACTCTGATATGAATCAAGAAGACCATTCAGAACGGTCTCCACAAGTGAGTTATCTGGTATAACCTCATCAGCAAAAATCAATTGTTCCTTCAAGTCTTTGATCTTTGTTAGGAAACTGTCCATAGAATCACCTTCATTCATTGCTCTCTCTCCAATTGTTTTCGGAGGTAAGCAACACAAGCCTCATTCCTAGCTTGGTACAATGTGGTAAGTGTATCCCAAGCATCCTTAGCTGTTCTGCAAGAGTGAATGTGAGGAATAATGGCACGTTTGACAGACAAAGCTATCAATGCATGTGCCTGGGCATCTCTGCCATCCCATCAAATCTAATCTACAGTAGGTGGAGTAGAAACCACAGCACGAACAGGAATATGCAGAATACCACCATCTTCGACACCTTCTGCATCAGCTTCAGTACCTACAGTTGTAACATTTGCAGGTGTGATAGGACGTTTTTCGACTCCCTGCACAATGTTCCACAGTCCTTTTGCAACCAACACATGTCGCATCATATAAGCCCATAACGGGTAGTTGGTACCATCCAACTTATCCTCAAGAGCCAATGTACGGAATACATCACTACTTTCAGCCATGGCCGGTGACTAAAATACCTTGATGCATAAAATTGACTGTATCTCAAAAAGTTGAACATAACTGCCTAAACGAATTCTGCTAGACTTGTAACAGACTTTGAGACGCTTATACTGGCGAACAAAAAACTAGTATATACCTTTGGCACAAAAAGACGAAATAGCTTGCACAAGCATTGCGATAGTGCGTTCAGAGGCCGAAACGAGCTTAGATCGCGATTTCGGCACGACAGAGCAAAAGCAGTTTTGATCTCGAAAACACACTGAGTATGCTCACCAAAATTCGTGCGATTCTAAGACTGCAAACGAAGGAGTGTCGACGTCGCCCTAGATTAAGCGACGACCTGCTCTGATACGAATTGTTGGAGTTAGACGTATGCAGAAGCACACGAACAGCACAAGGAAGAAGAAGAAGCTTGGAGCACAACACATAATACTGAATGTATTACTAGAGAATGTACAAAGATAAGTAGCCCATTAGGGCAATAGGCATATATACAAGGGGGGAACCTCCTAAAGAGGGAAAAAAGTGCCCCGGAAGTCCTAGTGTGTTCACACACATCACTACCTAAATATATCAACACCCAAGACCTCACCCTTCACAACCTTGAGACTTAACCACTAGGCTAAGTGGATTACTTGAATAAGAGAGCGAATAAACTTGATTCTCAAAAAGACTCATAGAGTAAATCTAAACATCATCCAACCACAAAATACTAATGTGGTATCTAACATCATTGTGTCGACCCAGTGAGGTTCTATTGATGAGTTGTTACTTAAACAATGCTTCACTTGAGACTAAGTTCATGCCTTAATTCATTCTTTATGACTCCTTACTGGGAATGCAACTCTTGTGCATTGTTTTGAGTCAAAGAATTGAATTTTCCAAGTTACACTAGGAACTTGTAGCTTGAATTAGTCAGTATATTTCTTAGTTGAAAGGTTCAGTTCAAATTCAAAGTCTTAATCTTTCAGAAATTTATTGAATATTTCCCAATTATCAACCCTTTAGCTTGAAGTGTTTCAAGAAGACCTTGGAAGTTACTTACTTCATATCTTCCTACAAACTTGATCTTGAAGTATCTCGAGATCATACTTTTATCCTCCCTGAATTAAAACTTATCCTTGGAAGTTTTAATTTCCTTGAAGGTCAAATCTAACTTCAAGATTTATTATAGGACTAAAAGATAATTATCATCACACGGTCTGATGTCCCATACCATCTTTCCTACATCAATATGAGTATAAAATCCGGTGTCCCATACCACCCTATTTTATATTCACATTAATGTTTGCGTGATATTTATCCTAAAGTCTAAACATATCCATAGAGTATCCTCTAATTTAAATTCTTTACGTGAATTTAAAGTTTAGGCTTTACCTCTATCTAGATATTTTTAGGTTTTATTTCCTTCATAAGATCATTCCATAATCTTACGCTTTAGGAATTTAAAAACCTCTTGATGGATAATCCATTCTTTCTTTCCAGGAAGAATAC
Organism: Ceratopteris richardii; assembly: GCA_020310875.1. Taxonomy (NCBI): domain Eukaryota; kingdom Viridiplantae; phylum Streptophyta; class Polypodiopsida; order Polypodiales; family Pteridaceae; genus Ceratopteris; species Ceratopteris richardii. The sequence continues at coordinate 243,676,161 of CM035406.1, forward strand.
CTAACTATAGTTCCAAGTTCTTTGAATTTCACAATTCAAGTCTTATTGGTTCTACTTGGACCAATTTGTAGTGACAAGAGTTCTTCACTGCTTGTCTTTAGATTCCTTTCTTAATGCAGCTTTAAATAGCTATCCTGGCCAGGACTTTACATGAATCTCTCTACTGCTTAAGTCTAAGCATCTGCTAATACTTTTGGATTTCATCTTCAAGAATTCCCTTTAAGGATAGGTAAATTTTTACATTATACCTTCCATAGACTTAATTACCATTGACACGGTTGTAGACCACATACTTGGGACTACAAATTCTCTTCACACTTTCCTCTGGACAAGTGGAACTTGGGCATGCTATGTCTTTGTGCTTTGAAGCCACCTTTAGGGATCCCATTTTGTAGACTAGCACATGCCATGAAGAACAACTTTATATCTTGGCAAAACATCTGTATCCTAAAGAGGTTTTTCCTTCATCATCTTTCAGCAAAACATCCATAACTAGTAGATGTTTTGCTCTTATCTATCCAATCCATCAATTTCTATCCCGATTGATGGGTATGTTTGTTTTTGGAAAGATGTGCTTAGCAAGAGATCTAAGCTATCATTTTTCCAATGGCTTATCTCTTTATACACCTTTTATTAGAAAATAATCATTCCTTGGTGCTATCATATATTATGAATTTATGTGTATTTTGGGAAGAGTTCATGAATCAATTAAGATCCTCTACTTGGAACGTCTGCCTTCCCAAAAATAAATTCATCTTGAACATGGTAGGAGATTATAAGGGGGAAGGTCTCCATGAAAGCTCTAGCTCTGATACCAATGTAACAACCTAAGGATTACGAACACCACGTGCTAGAGAGATGAATCTCCTCCCAACCTTATGCTTGCATATCTAGCTGCTCGAATCAACGAGGACCACCACGTGCTAGAGAGATGGCTCTCCTCCCAACCTTATGCCTGTATATATAGCTGCTCGAATCAACGAGGACCACAAATGTAACTAAAGTCCACAAGTGCATGTGCAATCTCCTCCACTCCTTTCATAACTTCCACTAGAGTCTACTAGTGGCTGGAGTGTTCTCGACCACTGCTTTAGCACCTTCCACTAGAGTCCACTAATGGTTGGTGTACTCGCCTCTCGAGTTAAGTCTCCGTGGACTCAAGTTAACTCACCGTAACTTGAGTTAGAAGGCTCTAGAGCTCATTGGGCAAAACTCTCTCCCCATGCTCTCCATGGGGATTGAACCCAAGACCTCACCCTTCACAACCTTGAGATTTAACCACTAGGCTAAGTGGATTACTTGAATAAGAGAGCACATGGACTTATGCTTAAGTTTATTCTTGAGATCTTTGGTCCTACAAACGAGTGACCAAATGGTATTCGATTTCAGATATGTCTGAAGCAGTCGGATCTCTAGATGATAGACTTACTTTATTACAGTGTGCATCTCTATCATCCCAACAAAGTTGATCTATATTGAAGATCATCATCTTCGATACTATCTAGATCACCTTCAATCACTATACTTGTAGGTGTAGGAGGATGTTTTTCAACACCCTGCATGATACTCGACCATCCTTTTGCTATCAATAAATGATGCATCATGTATGCCCACAATGGGTAATTTGGGCCATCCAACTTATCCTCAACAACCAACATCATGAATACATCATTTCTTTCAGCCATGGCTAGTTACTATATACCATGACGTAGAAAATTAAATCTAATCTCAAAAATGTGAACAAAAATATCCAATAGAGCTCCACTATACATGTAGAAGACTTCAAGCCACTTGTATTGGAAAATAAAAAACTGTATATATGTTTGGCACAAAAGGATGAAATGCCTCCATAGTTGCCATGATAGTGCATTTGGAGGCTGAAAGGAGCTCAAATCAAAATTTCAATACCACACAATGAAGTTTTTGAACTCCTAACCCTAAAGAAAGCGATGATATGCTTTAATACTAATTGTTGGAGTTCACGGACTACGAAAACACACGAAAAACACATGGAGGAAGGAGAAGCTTGGAGAAAAAAAAAACATTGATTATATTACCAAGTGGATGTACAAAGAAAGTCACCATTAGGGTCGTAACCACATGTACAAGTTGGGGGAAAAAAACCTTCTAAAGTCGGACAAAAGTGCCTGAGTGGTCCTAAGTGTGTTGATACACGTCATTACCAAAATATTTCAACACAAAATTCAAGCATCAGTTGTCAACAACACATAATGACATCAACATTAAGAGCTAATTGAATATATGCTAAAACCTAGGTCTTAATTCTTTTGATAAAAATTGTCAGAGCCAAGTATACTCCATATATATCGGTATGAAATTTATAAGGACCTAGATAAATTCGAGGGAATAGAAAATTGGACATCATTCAACTACATGGGAACATTAAGAAAAAAAATCCAAAATTTTGAAGAAAGTATGGATGGATGCATGCATGTATGTGTGTATGTTTGTATATATATGTGTGTATGCATGTATATATGTATGTATGTATGTACGCATGTATGTATGTCTGTGTGTGTACGTATTATGTATAAACATATGTATGTGTGTATGTATGTATGCATGCATGTATATGTGTATGCATGCATGTGCATTCATATGTACGTTTGCATGCATCCATGTATTTATGTGTGTGTATCTATGTAAGCATACATGCATGCATCCATGTATTATCTGTGTATGTATGTATGTATACATGCATGTATATATGAACTTATGTATGTATGCGTGTGTGTATATGTATGTAAGTATGTATGCATTTAACGTAGTTTTAACTTACCCTTTACAACTTATATGCGATGCATTTGCTAATATATAAGAAAAATCGTTCTTAATTCACCAAATTCTATTTTCTCGATTCACATTCTATCATGACACACCTTATCCAAATTAAAAGTAATAAATAATAATGATTTTAAACAAATATCAAATTATTAAAATATTCAGTTATTAAAATCTTTTGAAACATCCAAGGATGTCTTATTAAAATTTCATTAGTGGAGAATCTACCAAGAATTCGGAATTTCATGAGAATATATGTGTAGATGATCCAAGATGCACATGTGGATAGTTATAAGGCTAATATGGCAACAACCATATCACGGGGATCCTTCTTGAGAGGCCACAATTTATCTTTAAATTAATTCCTACGTCCTGGTAACATTCCCAACCCTAGATTTGGGGATAGGGAAGAGAAATGTGGCACATATGCAATCTATAAAGCAAGCATATGCACATAACGAGTAGAGAAATGTCATAGGTCTTGGATGCATTCACACAAGGACTTTATGAATTGGTAAAGTATTGATGCAATCCAAGGTTTCGAAAGCATGCTAAAAAGAACTAAGAAAACTTAGCATAACGATAAAAGGTAAAATAGATAATAAGAAAGGTGGAATGACCAAAGGGTTCAATCTTATCAACTTTGGACACCTTAGGTTGCTGCATGCCTTCATAATAAAGACGCATTGAAGCACCTTGAGAGATGTATGTTTTTGAATTGTTTGGTGGGTTGGGAAGAGGAGGATGCCGTGGTTTTTGGGGGTGTTAATGGGTAGGTGATCTAGGGAGGATCTTGATCAAGGGGACATAATTCTCAAGAGGAGTGAGGCCCATTTAGGTACACGTTTGGCACAATGAATATGATTGCCTTTGCCTCAAGTGAAGGTGGGCATGACACACACACTCTAGGTTCATGACATGGTGAGTCGCCTTCATATAAATCATGAAAGAAATGTTATGTTGATGGATCTTGGGAGGAGAAACACTTAGTGCAGAACAAGGAGTGCAATGGCATCTTTGGGAGGATTTCTTCTAAACTCTTAGTCATATAGGTCATTTACGACATTAATGTGGGTGTTCTTGGGGCCATGGAAAACAACTGTGGATCTCGTTGGCTAGAACCTTTCTCTCTTGAGGTGGGATCAAGGGTTCAATCCTTGCCAAGAGCGGTGGACATGAAATGGGCCTTAGGCCAATTTGTATTACCTTTGGGCACTTTGATATGTCTAACCCCTGCTTTGTAGGATATAGAGGTCCCATGGGCACCATGCCCACCTTCACTTATACAATTGTTCTTTCCATTAATTAAGACTATATGAGAGAGTAGGCTTCGATCGAACTTCCTTGAAAAAAAAGGCAAGTATGAGTGGGATAGTTTTTTCTACAATGTTGACACACTTGGTTGGCTTGACTCGAAAATAAAAAAATCCCTTAAATGCACCCATATATCACCTAATGTTAACCATTAAAAAAACGGAAAAATAAAAAAATCCCTTAGTTGCTTGTAGAGTTCTTTCAAAGTTTCAAAACCCCTCAAAAGTCCAGCCTCGATGACTTGACTTCCAAAAAAAGAAGTGACATAGACTCCTAAAAAACTAGGTGAGTTTTCTTTTATAAGGGAACCACCTGAATGAGCACTAAACCGGGCTTTCTTATGTAAAAAGCTTCAAATTTTGAATCTACTCTCCGAGCAAATTGCAAATAAAGAGGAGGCATCAAAAGCGATGGAATCGAGTTAAAGCCAACTTAAACATCTTCACCTAATGTTTTGTCAACAACATCACGCTTTTTGGGCATCTTCGCTTCCTGCATCTGTCGCATACACGCGCACACTCATAGGTGTGCATTGTTGAACGCTCGAGACAGTACAGACGCATACAGAGGTGCCGGACGGAGCCTCCGCAGTCGCATATTTCTAGATCGCTGCCGCGCGCAGGCAATTCAACGCTTTGATTTCTCATCCGGCGATGGCTACGGCTGGCACGAGCAACATGCAAGCGAAATTGGTACCGTTCTTTGCATCTTTTTCCATGTCAATTTTCAGAAGCGAAAGAAAAGTAGGGCACGACTTCCTCCGCACATGCCCCACACTATGGTTTGCCCTAAGATGAAAAATAACGATCTTTCGCCACAGTCCACGCTGCCTTCCTTTCATCAGATAACATCGATTTTAGGCTGAACGTTTGCGACAAGCCCTTGAAGCTTTACTTGTGGATGGTGGATTGAGAACTACTTTCTGAATTCCTTCGGGTGTAAACTTTGAACCATTCCATCTTGTAGGAAGGTTATCCAGGGCGTGTACAGGGAATGTTCGATATTGTTTTATGGATGGGTAAATGGGATATTTTTAGTCAAGTTCCTTGTAGCATCCAACACGGTGAGATTTATCAAGAAGTGCAGCATAGTTCAGAAACAAGAAATATGAGGCAGAGAACTTTTGACATGTCTGTGTATTAAATTTGGTGCGACAGAGTGCTAGACATGAAACATTTCGAGTCTGTTCTGGGCATGATAAATTAGCTGCTCATTTGTTTGATTCGTTCTTCTAGCGTCTAATAAGAAAAGTAATGGTTATAACAAAATTTGAGTCAATATGGTTGTCGCAAGGCTTTTCACTAGAATAAACACAGTCATAAACAGTCTATCAGCTCAACATGTTGTTGTAACATAAAGGTTCTTTGTATACGTTTTCCAAGACAAAAAGTCGTGGATAAAATTTTACATTGTGTACCATTGCATGCTAGATATGAGGATTCTGTGCAGCTAATTCTTCGTTCAATGTGTGCTTGATGAAAAGGACTGAGATCTAGAGGCATATGCAAGTATCCAAGGTTTGCTTAGGATAGGGAAGCCTTGGGTCACATGGTGCACTGATTTTTGGAGGCATGCAGATGCAAACAAATACTTTGAGAGTGTGACATAAACACTTCTCTCATTTCTTGCTTTTGATGGAGTCGACAACAATAAAAAGAAATAATGAATGGGTGGACTTATAATCTATGACATGAGGTTGTCAGCGTGGATGCAATCCTCATTGAACCATTAAACTCTGAAGTTTTTATCAAGAATAAAGCATAGTTTAATATTGGAGCAAGCTTCTTTTCTACCGTGATAAAAAAGAGTTAGTCGGATAACACTATTATGTGGATCAAATGTTTGTTTTGTTTTGAAATGCGAGCCACTTTCATTTGCATGCATTCTGAGCCCATCGTTCATCCTTGTGAGCTTACTTGCGTATGTTGAAGACTGAGCACTCCACTTCTAGCGAGACAGCCATGCGTTATGGCTTGAAACTTCTTGGAGTCGTCAATCCAGCCAACTATGGCTTGCCATAGCACCATTATCCATAGCCTGCTGCCCTCAACCATATCCATTGTCTTACGAGCATCCTTGACCCTTCCATTATCCATATGTATTGCTTTTGAAGTTTGTTGTCATTTTAATTAGTTCTCTTATCTATTTAGTACTCTTCATTTACCCATCATCGTGCTTGGTGCCATAAAACGTGTTTGGGATGCATCTATTGTATGCCAATCATTTGCTACCTGCCCCAAGGCATCTAGATTTGGTATAAGAAAGTGGACCTGTAAGTATTGTCATAAGAATTTCTTTACTACCACAACACGATTCATTATACATGTGTTTGGTGTAGGAGGAGAGGGCATATCAACATGTGAGAAGGTTCATGCTAAAATTGTCGAGGTAATTTAGCACGAGCACGGTTCATCTCAATAAAGGAAGGAAGCTCATTGTCGTTAGATGGTGGCAACCTATGTTGAGATGATGGATGACATTGATGCCTCTCTTAGTTAGAACACCTCCACCATGAAGGGATGATCTTCCTTGCAATGTGATGAGGAAGATATTTCTAATCCTCCTCATTTCAGAGAGCTAGGTAGGGCAACTTGAGTTATGTCCTACACATTGCAAAAGCATACGAAAGTGGTTGCAATTGAAATAGAATGTTGCATTCTTCAATGCAACTTGTCATTTAATGTGGTTTGGATAGAAGCTTGGAGGAGAATGGTTAGAGCTATTGCTCAAGTTAGCCCACGTGACGATTGGCATGGAGTAGAGTATTATAGACTCTGTGGACCTGTGGCAGATGAAGATAAAGAGTGCATAAAGTTATTGAAAAGAGTACATTAGAGTGGCATGGAGGACCTATGGTTGCTCTATCATACCTAATGGATGGAGAGTTGGAGACACCCTATTATTAACAATTTTGTCTCTAGTTGTTTAGGAACCTATTTCTTATGAACCATTGATGTGAGTCATGTTGGGATTACACATTGCTGGGGAGTGCATTTTTGAACATATAAAAGTTGCTATTCTTGAGATTGGTGTAGAGAACATTGTACAAGTTATAAAGGACAATACTTGCAACCCTAAGAGAATGGGGAATTAGTGAGAGACAATTCCCTAGTATTGTGTGGACTCCATGTGCCGCACATTTCAAATATCTTCTCTTTGAAGTTCTTGCAAAATTACCATGGCTTGCATCTTTAGTGGCCAATGCAAAACATGTAGTCATACTCATTAGGAAGAACCATTAAGCGCATGCTATCTTCTGACCACATAGTGCACATGACATTGTTGGTGCACATGACATTTTCCAACTTGTGGACATGCTTTGCATACATTTACTAGTGTTCCACATGCTTCATTTGATTATGGATGCTTTGCATATGTTAGCTTTGGAGTATTGGTGGACTTCCATGTCGACAACAAACACTGATATTGCACGGTATGTGCAACATAGTGTTAGATGAGGATTTTTGGAGTGAGATACAAAATGTATTGTTGTTCTGAAATACATGTATATAGCCTTGTATACACTTAGACCAAGAGGGTTCCACTCATGGTCTAGTATATCATATGTATACACACATGCACGAGGCGATTGCTTCATCCAAAGCATTGATTCCTTTCAGATATGATCATTGCTTTTTAATAATGCTTTTTATTTTTATTATATATCCATTAACGCTATCGTCATATCATGAAATAATTTGTCTAATGTATTTGTTGTTTTAACATAATTTTTATGAGGAAGCATGTACGTCGGTTGATTGACTCATGATGGGACCATTTATCTTGGCCCATTCACAAATTTTCAGCCCTACTATATCTTTTCTTCAAGGGACGTGTATTATGGCTAGAGGGTTCCCCTCATCTTGTGGAGGATCAAGATATGGAGCATATTTTTAGAGGAGTAGATAACATTTGATAGTGAGCTCACAGGGTACATGAGAAACATCTGGATTGCTTATGGCCATAGTATCTTGCTTCGTGTAGAGGTGACATGCGATCCTTAGAGTGATGGAAGCATGATGGGTATGATCACCTAACTATTGCATTGATTGTTTCTAGTCATTTCACAGATATAAAGGTTTTTTCAATTGGATTTTTTAAAAGCTCGTCAAAAACAAACTTTTGGAAGTGTCTCGTGAATCTAACATCCCTATCATAAACTATGAATGTCAATAGCCCATGCAATCTAAAGACATGCTAGATAAATAGCTATGCTACCTGAGAAGCTACTATTGCCTTGGCATGGGTATAAAATGAGCCTTCTTGCTTAGTCTGTCTACCACCAGTAAAGTTGAGGATAACATCTCGCTTCCTTTGGGTTTGTGGTAACCCTACTATGAAGTCCATGGATACACTATCCCAATTGTGCTATGAAGTTTGTGAAGGATGTAAAAGACCTGGTGTCTTAACCCTTCCTGCCTTGTTGACTTGACCCATAAAGCTTTGTTGAAAATATGTGTGGACATTTCTTTTGAAATCTTGGGAATCTGGCATGCAAACCTTTCCTTTCCGTTTGAGTATTCCATTGCCCATTGAGAAATTGGAATACGGACTTGGGGAAGAGAAAGATGGAGCTTCCCCATCTCCTATGATAGAGTCATCATGGCTCTAATGATCTATAACAAGTGTGGATCTTCCATATGTGATTTCTTTATGTTTTGAAGCAATGGGCTTTCTAGAACATTAAAGCTGAGTTGATACAATATCCGAGATAATGTATTAGCTACTATATTCTCTTTGCCTCTTCTATGGAGGATTTCCATATGAAACTCCTTCATGAGCTCAGCCGAGCTAGCCTATCTTCCTCGAAGATGTGGCTAACTATAGAGATACTTGAGTGTATGGTGATATGTGTTTACCTTAAAATCTGCATCATGAATAGTGTCTCCAGACCTTAAGAGCATGCAACACTACAGAAAACTCTTCATGCATTGGCCAATTTCGTCGTGCACTAAACTTCTTACTTTCAAAAGCTATAGGTCTGTCATCTTGGCTCAAAACTGCCCTATGACTATGCCACTAGCATTTGTCTCCAACTCAAATGGCTTCTGTGGATTCATCAATTTGAGCACTGGAGCCTTTGAAATGGCTTGCTTCATCAATCAAAGCTATCCTATTATTCTTGCCTCCATGCAAAAAGTACTTTGCCTTGAAGCAAATCCATCATAGATGTTGCTATCGACGAATAAAATGAGATGAATTTTCGATAGAAACTGGAAAGTCCTAAAAATGATCGAAGGTGCCCCTCATCTTGAGGAGTTGGCCATTCTAATATATCTGGGATCTTCTTGGGATCCATCTTGACCTCGTTGGTCGAGATTACATGCCCTAGATACTCTATTTTTGGAAGAAACAATTGGGTTTTGTCGGGATTTACAAATAACTGGTTTGCCTTTAACTTATTTAACACTAACCTTAAGTAACTTTTATGCTCATGTATAGACCTACTATATACTAACAAATCATCTACAAAATCCATGACAAATTTGCCAATGAAAGGATGCAAACTATCATTCATTAATATCATAAAAGAAGCATGTGCATTTGTAAGGCCAAATGACATAACCAAAAACTCAAAATCCCATAAACGGGTCCAGAAAGTTGTCTTACGTACATCCTTCTTCATTTAGTGGTAGCCACTCTTCAAATCTATTTACTATATATGATTGCTCCACCTAGAGCATTAAAAAGATCATCTATTATGGGCATGGGCTATCCATGCTTGATGGTAATCTTATTGAGTGTTCGATAGTCCAAGTATATCGGAATACCCATCGTTCTTTATTAGGAGAATTGATGCTACAAAGGGTGAATAGTCGGAGCTTGGGCCTAATCATCCCTTTCACCAAGTTCTCTTCTACGATCTTGAAGGTAATTCATTTAGGAACAACTCTTGGAATTTTGCTCTTACCTTCTCTGAAAGTACTCGAGCATTTGAACGAGAGCTTCCTCGATTGGGAGAATCCATGAGCACACACGATGAATACACAAAATACAAAAAATAAATATACTTACAATCAATTTTGAGGCGCCTCCCCTCTGTTGAAACCAATTTACTTGAGAAGCAAAGTATATGACTTGTCATTTCCTAGTATCCCACTCCTTACTTCGGACCACATCGATGTTGATATATTTCGGTAGTGATGTCTCTGAACACACTAGGACAGCCCGAATACTTTTTTCCCTCTTTAGGGGGTTTTTTCCCTTCGGCTTGTATATATGCCTATAACCCCAATGGGTCACTTATCTTTGTACATTCACTTTGTAATACATTCAATATTGTGTGCTCTTCTCCAAGCTTCTTCTTCTTCTTTGTGCTGTTTGCGGTCTGTTGTAGACCTCAAACTCCAACAATTGTTATCAGAGCATGTTGCCGCTTGATCTAAGGCGTTGTCGAGATCCCTTCGATCACAGTCTCAGAATCGCACGAAAATTGGTGAGTATACTCATGGTGATTAGGAGTTCAAAACAACTTCGCTTTGTGATGACAAAATTTGGATCTGACCTCGTTTCGGCTTCGAACGCACCATGTGTAGGCAATTTCGTCTTTTTGTGCCAAACATATATACAGGTTTCGGTTCGCCAATACAAGCGCCTCGAAGTTTGCTATAGGTTTAGCAAAGCTCGAGATGGTAGTTTTGTTGAACTTTTTGAGGTACAATCATTTTTTTTTGTGTCAAGGTGTTTTAGTCAGTGGCCATGGTTGAAAGCAATGATGTATTCCGTATGTTGGCTGTTGAGGACAAGTTGGAGTATCGATTACCCATTATGGGCATATATGATGCATCATGTATTGGTTGCAAAAGGAATGTGGAATATTGTGCAGGGTGTTGAAAAACGACCTACTACACCTGCAAATATAGTTATTGAAGGTGATGTAGATGGCATTGAAGATGACGATCTTCAAATTCTTGTTCGTGCTTCGATTCTTGCTTCACCTATTATAGAGCAACTTCGTTGGGATGGCAAAGATGCGCAAGCACATGCATTGATAGCTTTGTCTGTCAAATGTGCCATTATCCCTCATATTCGCTCTTGCATAACAATAAAGGATGCTTTGGATACACTTACCACTTTGTACCATGCAAGAAACAAGGCTCGTGTTGCTTACCTCCGAAAACAGTTGGAGAGTGAGCATATGAATGAAGAAGATTCTATGGACAACTTTTTGACAAAGATCAAAGATTTGAAGGAGGAGTTGATTTTTGCAAATAAAGTCTTTCCAGATAGCTCACTTGTGCATACTGTACTTAATGGTCTTCCTGATTTGTATTAGAGTTTTGCGTCTACTCTTCGATTGATGATGAAAGGTGATCCAAATGCCTTAACATTTGAGGAGTTATTTTTTGTTTTATTGTAGGAAGATCAGTCTAGGCAGAACATGTCCATCCATTATGTGTGTTGCAAATCAAGCTTTCTTAGCTAGTCAGAAGGGCAAAGATAAATGGAGCTCATCTACTAGTAAGCAAAAATCTGTTAATGTTGCATAATCAAAGAAAGAAGACAAAGACGACAAGAAGACAGAGAAGAAGAAACAATTTTGCAAATACTGTAAAGGTAATGATCATGTCATAAAGAGTTGTCCAAAAGTGGTTGCAAAAGAGGCAAAGAAAAAAGAGGCTCGAATGGTTGTTGCAAAAACCTCCACACCTAAAACAGAGTCTGCAAATCTTGTGCATAATGAAGAATGGGCGTTTACTACTTTTTGCGGATGGTAGTTCTTTCACATTGTCAGATGCTTTGTTTGTGCCAGGGATCAAGAAAAATCTGTTATCAGTTTCAGCATTAGCGAAGATTGGCTTGGCTGTCAAATTTGTTGGTGACAAGTGTAGAGTTCATGATCTCTCAAATGGTGATGTCGTTATTGCTTTTGACATTTTATGTCGTTGGCTCTATAAGCTCATAGACTATGCAAAATCTATCAATGGAAGTTGCGAGGAACCTTGTGTTCCATGCTCACACAAAGCACATTGACATGCATTATCATAATGTGAGGGAGAGGTTCTCTGTCGGGAGATCAGTTTGGCATATGTGCCCACACAGGAGAACATTACTGGCCTTTTCACAAAGGCTCTGCCTCGAGAGAAGTTTGAAGCTTTTCGCAAAGCTTTGGGCTTACTTCCTTTTGTGGATTGATCTCTTTCCACAACTTGGCATTTCCTTATACATGAGTGCCAGGTCCTTGTCGATCGCGTCACTCCCAAGGGGGATTTGTTGATATATTTCGGTAGTGATGTGTGTGAACACTCTAGGATCGTCGGGGCACTTTTTTCCCTCTTTAGGATTTTTTGTTACCTGGGCTTGTGTACATGTTTATAATCCTAACGGGTCACTTATCTTTGTACGTACACTTTGTAATACATTCAGTATTGTGTGTTGTGCTCCAAGCTTCTTCTTCTTTCTTGTGCTTTTCGCGTGCTTTTGTAGACCTCAAACTCCAACAATCGAAATGTGCCAATCG